>BOPN01005029.1:80000-90000 GCA_017312705.2 Penaeus japonicus | reverse complement strand
ATATATATATATATATATATATATATATATATATATATATATATATATATATATATATGTGTGTGTGTGTGTGTGTGTGTGTGTGTGTGTGTGTGTGTGTGTGTGTGTGTGTGTGTGTGTGTGTGTATGTATATATGTATGTGTGTATGTATATATATGTATGTGTGTATATCTATATCTATATCTATATCTATATCTATATATATATACATATATATACATATATACACATATATACACATATATATACATATACATACATATATATATATATATATATATATATATATATATATATATTATATATATATATGCGCACGCATGTGTATGAGTATGGATGTGAGTGAGTGTGGGTATGCATGTGTGTGTGAAATTTATGCTTCACAGCTAGATAACCCGACAGTTACAAACAAACACACACCAAACAGGAAAACAAATCAAGACAATTAAAACAAAAAAACAAATATCAAGAGTTAAAACAAAGAATAAGTTTTCCTTCTACCAGACCAAACGAAAGTCATAACGGTTTTTCTTAGTATTTTCCGTGGCCAGTCTTTTTTTTCTTCTTCTTCTGAAACATCCTGTTCGCGATATTTTCGCCACTACTAAAATAAACACGGGTAGTAACTAAGAAAGAGAGAAAGACGAACGAGAATTAAAAGAAAAAGGGGAGTAGAAAAGAAGAAAAAGTGGATGATAAAAATAAGCGGAGAGATTAAAAAACAATAACAATAAATAGTGATTCTAGGCTTCAAAAGGTAAAATTCACAACCGCCATCTTGACCAGCTGTTTGCTGTGTCTGACTGACTGAAGATCACCATTGTACGAAAAATAACATGCACTTCTTATTTTGCTACCAAACCTAATTCTATTACTAATACTAAGGCCACAACTGCTAACTGGAGTACATGGCGAATCCATCATGTATTTAAACATCCCGTTCTGGTAATAAATGTGAAGTGATTACCATATCAGTATCATGTTTCCGGTCGTTACTTTTATCATTCTTATTGTGAGGTAAATTTCATAACCGCGGTTATTTCATTTCCCACATTCCCAAAACATTCCTTCATATATTCATGGGGGGTAAAAATCATTACAGACCACAAACGCTAACGAGGAAACTAATAACGATAAAATAACATTTCCTTTTCGCTCTCAAATAAAAATACCGGTTTCGCTGTTGCCACATCCGGTTCCCTGTGTTATTTCTCCTCTATAATTTGCCCGAGTGTTTAGATTAACGGTTTCTCTGTCTCTATCACGGTTATCTATTGAATACGTTCCATTATCGTTTGTATTATCATGGTTGCTGTTTTGGGGTTTATTTTCCTTATTGTTATTGCGTTTGTTATTGTTTATTATTATTGTTGGTGGTAATGATATTGTCAGTCTTTTTGTTGTGGTTGTTATCTTTGTTGTTAAATCATCATCATTGTAATCATCATAACTACTATTGGTATCATTATTATCATCATTATCATTAAAACTATTATCATCATTATCATTAATATTTTTATTTTTATAGCCATTATCATAGGCATTATCATTATCAATACTATTTCATTTGTCCTTAACATCTTTAATATCCAAATCTTTTATAGTCATGCACTCTCAAGGGTCCGAAATTAATTGGGAATTTCGAGTTTTCTCGTTTGAACCTCTTGTTGGTATTCCTCTGGATCCTAAAAAAGGAATACTTCTGACCAAATATACCAAGTTAAAAAGAAAAGAAAAAAAAATCGCCCAATCGCAGACGTAAAACAATATTCCACATTTCCAATCTACCTGCAAATTATCTCTAGTCGATATCTAAAGTAATGAGAAATTCCCATTTAAGTCTCACCATAATTTGAAACATCCGTCTAACCCGCGGTTTACAAGATCATGATGTACATTTTCGGAATTATCACTCAGCGCCTCGTACATAACAGGCACAAAACTCACCACTAAAAGTACGAAACTCAAAAGAACTGACCGAAACTCTCCGAATCGTGGCTGGCGCAAGAGCAAACGTGGCCATATTCTATTCCATTTGTTTTCGTTTCGTGACACAAGTGGCGTAATTCCCACTTTAAACGAAGTTAATTGACAGACCTGCATGATCAGATTACAATAACCAAGGGGCCCTGTATAAAATATAGTTACGTATACGATCATGCAACTAGTGTAGACGTGAGGTGGAAATTAATGCTGGTAGTATCACGCGGAAAGGGGTGGGGGTGGGATGGCGGTGAGGGGTCATATCCTTGAAGATGGCACGTGCCCTGAAAAGGTCGGGGAATGCGCGCTGCCCTGGATTTTAACCGATGGATGGATGGATGGATGGATGGATGGATGGATGGATGGATGGATGGATGGGGGAGGGTGGAAGGGAGGGAAGGAGGAAGGGTGGAAGGGAGGGAAGGAAGGAGGAAGGGAGGGAAGGAGGAAGGGTGGGAAGGAGGGAGGAAGGGTGGGAGGGAGGGAGGGAGGAAGTGTGGAAGGGAGGGAGGGAGGAAGGGAGTGAGGGAAGGGAAGGAGGGAGGGAAGGAAGGAAGGAGGGAAGGAAGGAGGGAGGGAGGAAGGGTGGGAGGGAGGGAGGGAGGGAGGGAGGGAGGAAGGGTGGGAGGGAGGGAGGAAGTGTGGAAGGGAAGGAGGGAGGGAGGGAAGGTGGGAGGGACAGACAGGCAGAAGGACATGATCGACGGAAGGACACACATAGTCAATAATTGTTGTTTAGATTACATTTGTTATTGTTGTTATTTATTCTCATTTTTATCTACATTACTTAATAAGAAGTATAAGTGTATGAGGATAATCATTCAGTCAAGACTTTCATTATAATAGATAGGACACACGCACGTACGCACATACATACAAGCGTGCCACGCACACACACACACACACACACACACACACACACACACACACACACACACACACACACACACACACACACACACACACACACACACACACACACACTCACACTCACACTCACACTCACACTCACACTCACACTCACACTCACACTCACACTCACACTCACACTCACACTCACACTCACACTCACACTCACACTCACACTCACACTCACACTCACACCCACATTCACACTCACACGCACGCACACATATATATCCAGAAAAAAATGGATCTAAATATATGATGCAAAAGAGATTCATTAGATATATAGAGACAATCACAGATCGATAGCTCAATATAGGTATACTAGTATAGAAGTATAGACATAATATAAATGCAATAAGCATGCATAAGTATGTAAGTATGTATAAATATACATTCACAAACCAAGAAAGAAACGACTGAACAACAAAGCCGAAACACTCGTCAAGCTTCACCAAGAAGACTTATAAAGGTCAGATTTATTGTAACCTTCATAGCATGAAACCCTATCCATTAAGTATCTTTTTGTTTATATTCATTGTAACTACCTTGCATGGGTCTTCTGATATCAAAGGCACACAATAATGAAAATCATCTGGCTTTTCATATCACCAACTGACATTGTGAGGCAATTCAATTAAAATTATGAAAAACTGGAAACTAATAATTGATCTGTAGGTATACTGTGATTAATGATATGTGCAAATAAGATGGTCTTCGGTGGAAGCTGAGAGGAAAAATGAAGACACATTCCTTTCCTCATAATTGCCAAATGTGCTACTACATATTACTGACTCCCATCAATGACAGTCTGACACTTTCGAGATTTCAATCCTTATTTTTTTCCTATGTGAAGTCAACCAATCTAACTGCGTCCACACTGGCAGTGAGCGAGTAAAGGCCAACACAAGAAGGAATAATAGCTAACATTTCTCACATGAACCTCATGGTTCTAATGTTTACTCAGTGACAACACATAAAAGAATTAAAAAAGAAAAACCTACTGAGTTTACTCATTAAAGTTTACACACTGAGTACACAGCTTAACATAAATTCATATCTATGTGCTGCAAGTTTCTTTACATCAAACACATCTTAAAATACATATAAAAACTGTGACCAGAATCACCTTACCTTTTCTGAAGTGAAAGAATCATACACGTCAATCAACTACATACCTGGAAATAAAGAATTGCAAACTATAGATAATATAATAATAAAATATTTAACAAAACAAAATCTTGAGCTAAAAAAAAGAAAGAAATATTAGGAAAATAATGAAACATAATAATAATAATTACACCAACATGTAGTGATCACAGTTTTAACACTTCCATATTACACACAAAAGATCCCCCAATGTAAATAATCATATAAAATATACACTAATTACATTTTTCCCCTAGCTATGCCTTAAGTACAAATAAATATTAGATAAGCATGGAGTCTGCTAAAGTTAGACCATCTTTTAAGGGCTTATGCATAAACATGTTGGCTTTATCTATGTTACACAATAGAAAGAGGAGAACCCAAACTCACTTTGAACAAAAAATCCAATAGGTTACATATTACATTGCTCATTTCACTGATCAATATTACTAAATCTATTACAAACTGCTTTATCACAGAATACTTAACCTTCCAAGAATTAATAACACTTTTCTCTTTTCAACTGTTTTCCATATTTGGTTAAATTCCCTTGTTTATTACCCTACTTACTATAGTTTACTAGAGTTTCAGAGCAATAGAAGAAAATTATGATAATCAGTGTACAAAAGTTATAATCTGGATGGATAAAGCTCCAAGACTGTCTCAGAACACCCATGATCTTTTTATTTAAATAAAAAAAAAAACTCACAATATTTCAGGTCACTACTGACAAGAAGTAACAAAAGCATATATACTTTAGATTCTTAAAGCTTTTATGAAGTATTTTAGAATAAGTTATGGATTCATACTAAAGATCTTTCATTTACTTCTTGCTATTGTGTGTGTGTTTCCTTTTCACCTTATTTTTGGCCAACAAAGAATCCACTCTTACAAACAAATAGATATTCCCCAATATGTCTTCATCTGGATACAATAAAAAAAAATCAATCAGTAGAATCATCATTGACTGTATTCAATAACAACAACAAAAAAGTAATGAATAGAGTTTTCCTCCCCTGCTACTTCATTCCAGACTTTAAAGAGAGCACAGCTGTGGGTACTCTTGCAGAGTTTAATGTTCTTTGCAATTTACAAACTGCAGAAGTTTCTGTGTCCATGTAAGACTATTGGTATGGCTGTAATGTTTGGTTCAAGTTCTCTTCCATTTCATGGAAAAGAAAGGGAGAGGGAGGGAGGGTAGGAACAAAGAGAGAAAAAGAGAGAGAGAGAGAGAGAGAGAGAGAGAGAGAGAGAGAGAGAGAGAGAGAGAGAGAGAGAGAGAGAGAGAGAGAGAGAGAGAGAGAGAGAGAGAGAGAGAGAGAGAGAGAGAGAGAGAGAGAGAGAGAGAGAGAGAGAGAGAGAGAGAGAGAGAGAGAGAGAGAGAGAGAGGGAGGGAGAGAGAGAGAGAGGGAGAGAGAGGGGAGAGGGAGAGAGAGAGAGAGAGAGAGAGAGAGAGAGAGAGAGAGAGAGAGAGAGAGAGAGAGAGAGAGAGAGAGAGAGAGAGAGAGAGAGAGAGAGAGAGAGAGAGAGAGAGAGAGAGAGAGAGGGAGAGAGAGAGGGAGAGAGAGAGAGAGAGAGAGAGAGAGAGAGAGAGAGAGAGAGAGAGAGAGAGAGAGAGAGAGAGAGAGAGAGAGAGAGAGAGAGAGAGAGAGAGAGAGAGAGAGAGAGAGAGAGGGGGAGAGAGGGGGAGGGAGAGAGAGAGAGAGAGAGAGAGAGAGAGAGAGAGAGAGAGAGAGAGAGAGAGAGAGAGAGAGAGAGAGAGAGAGAGAGAGAGAGAGAGAGAGAGAGAGAGAGAGAGAGAGAGGGAGAGAGAGAGGGGGAGGGAGAGGGAGGGAGAGAGAGAGAGAGAGAGAGAGAGAGAGAGAGAGAGAGAGAGAGAGAGAGAGAGAGAGAGAGAGAGAGAGAGAGAGAGAGAGAGAGAGAGAGAGAGAGAGAGAGAGAGAGAGAGGGAGAGAGTGAGAAAGAGGGAGAGAGTGAGAAAGAGGGAGAGGGAGAATGAGAGGGAGAGGGAGAATGAGAGAGAGCGGGAGAGAGAGTGAGAGAGTAAGAGAGGAAGAGAGGGAGAGAGAGAGAGAGAGAGAGAGAGAGAGAGAGAGAGAGAGAGAGAGAGAGGGAGAGAGAGGGGGGGGGGGGGGGGGGGGGGGGGGGGGAGAGAGAGAGAGAGAGAGAGAGAGAGAGAGAGAGAGAGAGAGAGAGAGAGAGAGAGAGAGAGAGAGAGAGAGAGAGGGAGAGGGAGAGGGAGAGGGAGAGGGAGAGGGAGAGGGAGAGGGAGAGGGAAAGGGAAAGGGAGAAAGGGAGAAAGGGAGAGGGAGAGGGAGAGGGAGAGGGAGAGGGAAAGGCAAAGGAAGTGGAAGAGGGAGATGGAAAGGGAGAGAGGGAGGTAGAAATGATTATGATAATAATTATTTTCAGTTTTTCCCCATTCTATAATCTTGATCTCTTTGTCTTAAAAACAATAAGCTAACAAAAACTGTAAAAAATAAAAACAAAAGTCCATATTTCTTTATATACTCATCCAAGAATACCAATCACATTAATAAAAAAAAAAAAAATAGCACACCAATAACATCCATGTCAACAATAATATAAAAACATTAATAAAAGATCTTTGTAATAGTCCTAAAAAAGTACTTTTGCATTCAGATTTACACATATTTTTCTATTTCAATTCTTTGCACTGTAGTTATTATCTCTTCCATATATCACGGAATGCAAAACTTTATAAGTTATGCTTCTAACCACATAAAGTTATAGGAAAAGTACAAAAATCCAGATGGAAAGTTAAAATCATCAATTAAGCAAAATAGATAGACATCTGATACAACATATAACATCATAAAATGCAGACACAGATTAAGAGGACTTACCACCTGGGGCCTGTGACCACGGGTACAAAATATTGTACAGATTATTTCCTTTCACTGACATTTATTTCAGAGGGAGTGAGATTTCTTTTTTTTCTAGAGTGAAATATCAACAGAATTTTTTATCCTACTTGAGAATGTATAGAAATGGTATCAATAATATTTTTTTCTTGCATTAAACAAAGAAATTAGCTTTTGTGGCTAATCATTAAAAAAAAGTATAAACAAAGAGTTTCATCATAAGATAATACTCCATATAATCAAAATAAACAGTACCCGTTGTAATTGAAGTAAATTTGTAACTTAGAAAATTTCTTTCATAGGTATCTATATGAAAAAAATGAAAATTCATAGTGTATATAGTCAATACATGTAGATATTGCATTCCATTATACAGAAAATGTATCTTAAATACCCAAAAAGTGGGAACTCGCTGCTTATGATGCACAACTGAATACAATATCAATAAATTTTGTTCTAGATTTGATAATGTAGGATTCTCTCTTGCTCTTCTCAGGTATCATTCAATTATTATTATTATTATTATTTTTTACATCTGGAAAATTATAATTGATAAATAAACATCCAAGAAGCATGCAACAGCTAAGGTATAAGAGCAAGTTACTTTTAAAGAGAAAGTATAAAAACAAAGTTAATCCTAAGAATATGTTGTGTCCAGGTAAGAACATTCTAAAGTGCAAAATGAGATAGTTAAATTCTTTTTGTTTTAAATACATGGTCTACCAAAAGGAACAGACATACTCATGTTAATAAAACCTCTTCCAGGTCAAAGGGAACTGAAGAGTGATGTAGAGTTTTGTTATTAACCCCACCATAGAAGTTACACATTCATATACAGTATATATATGCAAAATCAGGATGATCTATACATAAATACATAATTTATAAATACATAATCACTCTCATCCCGTTTGTTTTGATGCAGCTTAGACTAAATTGCCAAACACGCATTTGTGAAATGGTTGTCAATCCTTTAACAAAAAACAAGCACAACAAATGATTCACAAAAAATTAACTATCATTTGTCAGTGCTACCTATGGCTGTAGTTTCTCTTATGAACTTGTTGTTTGGACAGTGTCATTTGTCTGACACAATAACTCTGGAATGGTTGGTAACCCTGAAGCAACTGACACAGACGTGCCGCGCTTTACGTTGTGGAGTACCACCTTCATGACATGAACACAACACTGACAAAGAATGGACATGACATAGCCATGGCACACAGAAAATGTCCTAGAATATAGCTGTCATTATGTCATTGTCAATATATCACTATGTCTTTGTCAATATGTCACTATGATTTGCTCACATCTATTCTTAGGGATGACAATTGTTACAATGAAGTGTTGTACTTTATGTAACAGATGTCAAACTCAAATACAAATAAAAACAGCATATAGCAATCAAACTTGATGAAAAGGATATGGGGACTGATTTAAGCGTGTGTACACTGCCTGTACTGAGCACACAGTTACAGGCTCTTACTAATTAAGTAAAATCAATTACCCATTAGGAATCATACATTCTTAATCATAACCAAAACTTAATCAACAGCATAGCATTCACTGCATCTCAATCACACATCAACAGGTTCAATATCATGCAGACTTGACATGACAAATTTAATTTCCTAAAGGAAGAATAATAGATACAAAATAAACACCAACCTGCTGCATTTTTAAGGACGGCCATACATTGTGTGTGTTCCCCCTGCTCAGCTAGGTCCAAGGCAGTCAGCCCGTTGGCATCCTTGGCCAGCAGGTCTGCTCCATGGTCTAGCAGCAGGCGGATGTTCTCCATCGCCCCATGTTCCGAGGAGATGTGAAGGCAAGTCTGAAAGGGGGATTTTGTGATTAATTTATGATCTGATTTCTAATACTTCTTTTGTGCCTTGTTAGATTCTCTTGTTGCTGGATTTGCTGTTTGAGATAGAGAAAGAGAAAGAGAGAGAGAGAAAGAGAGAGAGAGAGAGAGAAAGAGAGAAAAATGGAGAGAGAGAGAGAGAGAGAAACCTACGCCACCCAGCGCCCGACCGCAGCCTCATTCCAATCACTTGTTAATCCCCAATCGACGACCTTCCCACCGCAGATCCGCGCCCACGCTGATTGCGGGCGTCGCTGCGTCATCGCATCCTCGCGGAGTCAACTCTGCCTTGATCACGGCTCGTTCAGGGACCGCGTGAGGTACTTTCTCTCGTATGAGGAAAGGATCTTGGGATCTGCCTCACTCTTTCTCTTTCTCTCTCTCTCTGTCTGTCTCTGTCTCTGTCTCTCTCTCTCTCTCTCTCTCTCTCTCTCTCTCTCTCTCTCTCTCTCTCTCTCTCTCTCTCTCTCGAAAGAGAGAATGAGAAGAGAGAGAGAGAGAAAAAGAAAAGAGAGAGAGAGAGAGAGAGAGAGAGAGAGAGAGAGAGAGAGAGAGAGAGAGAGAGAGAGAGAGAGAGAGAGAGAGAGAGAGAGAGAGAGAGAGAGCGAGGTGTGTGTGTGTGTGTGTGTGTGTGTGTGTGTGTGTGTGAGTGTGAGTGTGAGTGTGAGTGTGAGTGTGTGTGTGTTTGTGTGTGTAAATTATAATTATTGTAATCTATAATCCTTTCTAGACTACTGTCAGTCAAGTCACAGTTGAATTTCACTGCATAATGTTACTTTCAGACTTATTCATACTCTGATATTGAAAAATGTTATGGAATGTATCAATATCCCTTCATATCTACTTTAAACACTATCCAATCGAAACAAACTCCCTAATAGGAGAAATAAATACAAATAACTACCAGTAGTCAATTGTAAAATTAGGAAACTCATCCATGTTTGTTCTCTGACCATACTGTAATTCACAAAGTATCAGAAAGAGAAGTGGAAACAATCATTACTGGCAAACTTTGGGAAGCAATTATTTCTGTCAAACTTTGCGATAGATACTTTAGAAGGAGACCATTAACGCTTTACTATATTTTCAATGAGAATTTTTATAAACTTGTTCTCTTCCACAGACAGAGGAATGTAGTGCTCTCATTTTACAGTTAATTATAAGTTATTCATGCACCCACTTTTAAACTCACTGAAGAAAATTTTGATTGTC
>BOPN01005029.1:65000-75000 GCA_017312705.2 Penaeus japonicus | reverse complement strand
TCCTCTACTCTCTCTCTCTCTACATATATATATATATATATATATATATATATATATATATATATATATATATATATATATGTATATATATATATATATATATATATATATATATATATATATATATATATATATATATATATATATCACTATCTCTTCTACACTCTATTTTTCACTCCATCCCTTCCACTCTTTATTTCTCCCCCCCTCCCTTCAACTCTCTCTCTCTCTCTCTCTCTCTCTCTCTCTCTCTCTCTCTCTCTCTCTCCCTCCCTTCCACTCTCTCTTTCTCCCTCCTTTCCACTCTCTCTTTCTCCTCCCGCTCTCTCTTTCTCCCTCCCGCTCTCTCTTTCTCCCTCTCGCTCTCTCTTTCTCCCTCCCACTCTCTCTTTCTCCCTTCCTCCCACCCTCCCTCCCTCACTACCCTCTTCCTACCACCCGAATATGATAATGAAGAGGATAAATATAACGAAGGTGACCAAAGGTGAACGAACCTCAGTGGGGCTTCCCTGACAGCCCCCCCACCCACTTCCCCTACTGTCCCCCCACCTTCCGATGGCAGGGACGTCACTCACGCACACACAAGCAGGCACGCACACACGCGCACATACACATACACATACACATACACATACACACACACACACACACAAAGAGTCACGTGGATCCTCTTCATTAAACATAATATCTCCTCTTGAATGAACTTCACCAGAGTCATCAAATTTTCTAATATTCTATCCTTTTCTTCTTTTTATTTTTCAAAACAGACGCGACGTGGTAAGCTACATGTGACCTTGGTAGAGAGAGGGGGAGACTCAGAGGGAGCAAGAAAGTGAGAGAAAGAGAGAGAGGTTGAGACAGAGAGCAAGAGAGAAAAAGAGAGTGAGAGAGGGAGAGAGGGAGAGAGAGAGAGAGAGAGAGAGAGAGAGAGAGAGAGAGAGAGAGAGAGAGAGAGAGAGAGAGAGAGAGAGAGAGAGAGAGAGAGAGAGGGGCACAGGAGGATGGGGTTATGGGACCCATTAGCATGATTCATTAATTATACATGGCGGACACAGTGCAGGCGCATGTTATCATTATTAAATCTGTAACACGTTTAATACTTTTAAAAGATAGATAGACAGATATATACATATAGATAAATAGATAGATAAATATATAGAGAGGGCGAGAGAGAGAGAGAGAGAGAGAGAGAGAGAGAGAGAGAGAGAGAGAGAGAGAGAGAGAGAGAGAGAGAGAGAGAGAGAGAGAGAGAGAGAGAGAGAGAAATATAGAGAGAGACAGAGAAAGAAAGAGAGTGAGATTAAAACAAACTTACAATCAATATAAAGAAACAAATAATAATAGCGTTGCAAATCCTGACGAAGACAACGAGGACGAATATCCTTAAAAAAAAAGCTTCAAATTCTTAAAAAATAAAAATCCTTTCAAAAATTCTCCCTCTCCCTCTCCCTCTCCCTTTCCTCAGCAGGCGAGGGGCAGCGTCGAGGGAAGCGCGGCCCGAGTTAACTCATCAATATCGCCAATAAATGCCATCATTCGACATTTAAGGGAGGATGGGAGAGAAAGGGGAGGGAGAGAGGAGGGAGAGAGGAGAGGGAGAGAGGAGAGAGAGAGAGAGAGAGAGAGAGAGAGAGAGAGAGAGAGAGAGAGAGAGAGAGAGAGAGAGAGAGAGAGAGAGAGAGAGAGAGAGAGAGAGAGAGAGAGAGAGAGAGAGAGAGGAGAGAGAGAGGAGGGAGAGAGGAGAGAGAGAGGAGGGAGAAGTGAGAGAGAGAACAGGACGAGGGGAGAGAGAGAGGAGAGAGAAGTGAGAGAGAGAGGAGGGCGACGGGAGAGAGAGAGGAGGGAGATGGGAGAGAGAGAGGAGGGAGATGGGAAAGAGAGAGGAGGGCGACGGGAGAGAGAGAGAGGAGGGAGATGGGAGAGAGAGAGGAGAGAGAGGGGAGAGAGAGAGAGAGAGAGAGAGAGAGAGAGAGAGAGAGAGAGAGAGGAGAGAGAGAGAGAGAGAGGAGAGAGGGAGAGAGAGAGGAGGGAGGGAGAGGGGAGAGAGAGAGGAGGGAGAAGTGAGAGAGAGAGGAGGGAGAGGGGAGACAGACAGACAGACAGACAGAGAGAGAGTGAAAGAGAGAGCGAGAGAGAGAGAAAGAGGAGGGGGAGAGGAGGGAAGGGGGAGGGGGGGAGGAGGGGAAGGGGAGAGAGAGAGGAGAGAGAGAGAGAGAGAGAGAGAGAAATAGAGAGAGAGAGAGGGAGATATCAAAATAGAGAGAGGTCGAGGGAGGGAATGAGGTAGGTAGGGAGAGGGATAGGAGGGGAGGAGAGGAGAGAGAAGAGAGTGGATGTGTAGAAGGAGACAGCGAGAGAAAGGGAGGGAGAGGAAGGAAGGGAAATAGAGACGGAAAACGGAGAGGATGAAGAAGAAAGAGGGAGGGAAGGAGGGAATAGGGTAAAGAGACAGAATGAAAGAAAGAAAGAAAGACCGGAACCACAAATAAACAACGCCAATAAAATAGACAAAAACAAACGAAATAAAGGACAAAAAAAACATCCCAAAATGAAAGAAAGAGAAAGAGAAAGAGAATGTAAAGGACAAAAGAAGAGAGAGAGAAAAAAAGAAAGAAAGAAAAAAAAAACGAATAGAGAAGCCCATTATCCCGGTAGGCCTATTAAGGGTTAAGGATGAGGGCCCAATAACTGTATTGGAAGGACATCGTTTCATTACTAACTCTTGTAACAAAGGGCAAGATAGATGGATATTACTTTGTATTCGAAATAAAATAGACATAAAATAGAAATTATTTTGACATCAGGAGAATTCAGCTCCATGGGAGGTGGCAGCAGATAATAGCAATAACAACATGATAAGAATGGCAACAGCAGCAACAGATGATTAAACTACTACTACTACTCCTACTACTACTTCTACCACTACCTCTTTCTACTACTACTATTACTACTCCTACCACTTCTACTACTACTATTACTACCATTACTCCTACTACTAGTCCTACTATCATTTATCATCATTTTCATAAGCATTGTAAAATTAAAATAATACCAGTCCTATCAATTTAATTTCTATCTTCAATATTATACTCGTCATGGCATTATCATTGGTTGTTATGTACTTCACCACCACACATCCCCTCCCTCCAAGAAAGAACAAGGAAAGAAACAAACAAAGAAACTCGACGGACGGAGTATCACGTTCCGCACAGTAACAATTCAGTCACCAAGTTATGAACCCGAACGAAGTCGACAGGGAACGTGGCTTGTTGCATGTCAGTTGCTTGCTTGCACGGTGACAGACGCGCGCGCGCGCTATATATATATATATATATATATATAAATATATACACATATATATACACATACACACACACACACACACACACACACACACACACACACACACACACACACACACACACACACATTAAATCGCAACCTCACAGATACAGCTCAAAATAAATGTATACAGGTATATGAACACAAATTAACATATACACGAACACAAACATAAACAGAACCACGAACATATCCCCACTCACATAGAAAAAATCGGAAAAATAAAAGATAATAGGTAAAGAAAAATAAAGGATAAGCATGGAGCGCGTATCCTGACTCCCCTCACCGCTTCATTTCTCTCTCTCTCTCTCTCTCTCTCTCTTTCTCTTTCTTTCTTTCTTTCTTTCTTTCTTTCTTTCTTTCTTTCTTTCTTTCTTTCTTTCTCTCTCTCCCTATCTCTTTTTCTCTTCCCCTCCCCCTCTCTCTCTCCTCTCTCTCTCCTCTCTCCCCTCTCTCGTCTCTCTCCTCTCCTTTTCTCCCTCCCTCTTTCTCTCTTTTTTCTCCCTTCCTCTTTCTCTCTTTTTCTCCCTCCCTCTTTCTCTCTTTTTCTTCCTCCCTCTTTCTCTCTTTTTCTCCCTCCCTCTTTCTCTCTTTTTCTCCCTCCCTCTTTCTCTCTCTTTCTCCCTCCCTCTTTCCCTCTTTTTTCTCCCCCCCCACCTTCCCTCTTTCCCTTTTTCTCTCCCTCCCTCTTTTCCTCTTTTTCTCCCTCCCTCTTTCCCTCTTTTTCTCCCTCCCTCTTTTCCTCTTTTTCTCCCTCCCTCTTTCCCTCTTTTTTCTCCCTCCCACCTTCCCTCTTTTTCTCCCTCCCTCTTTTCCTCTTTTTCTCCCTCCCTCTTTCCCTCTTTTTCTCCTCCCTCTTTCCCCCTTTTTCCTCCCTTTTTTTCTCCCTCCCTCTTTTCCTCTTTTCTCCCTCTCCCTCTTTCCCCCTTTTTTCTCCTCCCATTTTCCTCTTTTTCTCCCTCCCCCTCTTTCCCTCTTTTTTTCTCCCTCCCACCTTCCCTCTCTCCCTCCCTCCCTCCCTCTTTCCCTTTCCCTTTCCCTTTCCCTTTCCTTTTCCCTCCCCCTCTCCCTCCCTTTCCCCCTCCCCTTCCCCTCTCCTCCCACTCCCTCTTCCTCCCCCCTCGCCCTTCACCTCTCAACAAACAATTTACAAACACAAAGCCCACCACAACGGAAAACACACACACACACACACACACACACACACACACACACACACACACACACACACACACACCAAGGAATGTAGGAGGCAGATGGGACACCTTGAACCCACAACAACAATAAAATGAGGCCGAATACAGCTAGGACATGGAGCTTTACAGCCGTGCCTCACTGTCACCACCTAACCCCCAACCCCCAACCCCCTTGGCACCTCAGACCAACAGGTCATTAATCTTTTCGCATTCCTACATGTGTACATATATACAATACACGCACACGCACACGCACACGCACACACGGAATCGCAGATGCACCTGTAAGTAAGCCAACAGGTGTCCTCTCATCACATCTGTTCTATGACTCAGTTACCCTCGTGACAGCTATTGCGGTTCATATCCGTATAGTCACACATACATTTATATGCTCATATATAAATTAATAAATAAATAAATGAATATATATATATATATGTGTGTGTGTGTGTGTGTGTGTGTGTGTGCGTGTGTGTGTATACATATATATATATATATATATATATATATATATATATATATATATATATATATATATATACATATACTCCTGCCGTAAGTGTCAGTAGTGTAAAGGTATGGGTATGCAGAAACATGCAGCAGTTGGTGATTCATTAACTATATGATCAAGAACACGAAAGGTAAATGTTGAGAATTATCAGAAAAGAAATGCAGAATTGAAGTCTTTATTTTTTTGCAAACTCAACAAAAGGGAATCAGTAAGTGAATTTGAATTGGGATCCAAAATATTACAAAAGATATGGATCCTACACTTTAGATCTGTATGTATACATATGTATATGTAAATATACATATATATATATATATATATATATATATATATATATAAACATACAAACTGTTAAAAAGGCAAATATATTTTCCTAATCATATCAAGCTACAAATATCTATGTTTATCAATTCCACATGTATCTTTGTTTATCAATTCCAAATGTATCTTTGTTTATCAATTCCACATTTATCTTTGTTTATCAATTCCTCATGTATCTTTGTTTATCAATTCCACGTGTATCTTTGTCTATCAATTCCAAATGTATCTTTGCATATCAATTCCACATGTATCTTTGTTTATCAATTCCACATGTATCTTTGTCTATCAATTCCAAATGTATCTTTGCATATCAATTCCACATGTATCTTTGTTTATCAATTCCACGTGTATCTTTTTATAACAATTTCACTTGCTCTTCTTAAACATCAATCCAGCATGTAACTGCACTAAAAGCATATCAATTCCACATGAGATCACACTATATACACACACACAAGGTGGGGGGGAAGGGTTAGCACGGACTATGAAGTATGATACGGCGCGGAGGCAGAATGTACACACTATGTGACACCCGCGGAAGCGCAAAGTTTTCCTGTAGACGTTGTTAAAGCACTGAATAAACTAATCACCACTTTGTCCCGCTTGCCTAGAAGCACACGCGATGGTCAACAGCAACACCGCGAGGGATGTTTTTTTCAAAATCTTTGAGACATTTTGAGAAATTTGTTGAAAAATACATGTAATCACACCCACAAACTCACACACCTCCCCCCTCCCCTCTCTCTCCCCCTCTCCCACCCCCATATCACCAGAGCCCCGCTAGCCACCTCGCTCCCGCACCGGCGCGCGCCACAGACTGCGTGAGCGACGATGTATGACGGAGGGTGAGAAAAGCTTATCAGTTGAGATTGTGGGCCTCGCCACGATAAACAACCCCCCCCTCCCTCTTCCTCCTCCTCCCGCCTATGCCTTAAGGAAATGCTTGTACTTCCTACTACTATTATTATTAGTAGTAGGGTGTTAGAAAGCGAAAAGCAATAGTCTCGAGAAACACCCGGAACACAGAGCAAATAGAAAACCGTTGCCACATGTCAATAACGTAACAACAACTCCCCCCACCCCTTCGCCTCCCCGCCTACGAGATAGTGTTATCCACAGTTATAAGCCGCCGCTCAATCGAAGGGAGAGTTGACGTAATAATTTATTATTTCTACGAAAGTCACGGGGACTATTTACGTGCTGTCAAGTTCATCCGTGATAGAATTACGCACGACTTCAAGCACAAAAACGCACACTCAAACACCCAAAGATACATTCAATCAAGCAAGCAAGCAAGCAAACAAGCAAGCACCCCCCCCCTCCCATACCCCACCGAGAGGCCTCCCTATCTGCCCCCTCCCCTCCCCTTCACGCCAAGCAATCATCCTCAAACTAAACAGAAGGAAACTACCGGATATGCAGCACAGGATGAGAGCGTCTAGCTTCGGACGTCGCCTGGAAATTCACGCTCTCTCAAAGCACGAAAGCTCAAGCGGGTCGTTCTGTGTAATGCACTGCGTTATGTACACGGCTGATATCAATCGGAGACGAGGGGGGGGGGGGGTCGTTATGGGTAGCGTGTAGTGTCATGCACAATGTACATGGCTTATATCAATCTGTATGTGCGTGTGTATGGGATGGGGGTGGGGGTGGGGGTGAGGGAGGGGGCTCTTGCTCTGTCGTTATGCTTGGTGGTTAATGTATAGGGTTAGGTTCAGAGGGACATAGGTATGTTCACCTGTTTCCCTTGACCTCTGTAAGGAGGCTCTCTCCATTTTCCTGTTTTGATTATATATATATATATATATATATATATATATATATATATATATATATATGCACACACACACACACGTATATAAACAAAAACAATAACACATACCACGTATACTAATAGCATAAACTAGTAACAATACAAATAATCGTTAATCAAATCCACAGCTTTTATGCACCGACACTTGATAAGGTTTCGCTCGCAGCCTGGCCTTTCCAACAGCAACCCATCCGCATTTCTTGGTATGCACTTCAGCCAAACGAACACTACTATATCCTGCATGGCGCATGACGGGACGGGACGTTAGCTCACGGCACCGAGAATGTTCACAACCTTGTTCAACACTCACTGATTATTTGTATTTTTCATCCTCCTAGCCATGGACTTTCACTACTGTTTTTGAAATATTGCTGGTTGGGAGGGAGATAGGGGGAGAGGGGAAAGAGGGGGGAGGGGAGGAGGAGAGAGGGGGAGGGGGATGGGAGGAGAGAGGGGGAGGGGGATGGGAGGAGAGAGGGGGACGGGGGGAGAGGGAGAGGGTCGAGAGAGGAAGGAGGGAGGGAGGGAGGGAGGAAGAGGAAGAGGGAGGGAAGAGGAGGAGGAGAAGGAGAGAGAGAGAGAATGGGAGAGGAGGCGAGACGGAGAGAAGGAGAGAGAGAGAGAGAGAGAGAGAGAGAGAGAGAGAGAGAGAGAGAGAGAGAGAGAGAGAGAGAGAGAGAGAGAGAGAGAGAGAGAGATAACAAAAACAAACATAAACAAACAGATCCTCGGGGAAACAAGCATAATGAAACAAGCCCACATGTTCAACCGCGCAATCCCTCCACCCTAATCCGCACAACAATTCCGAAACGGTGTTTGCCTCCGCACTGAACACTCGCAATGACGCAATCACACCCCGCGAGGCTGTGACACACACAGACAGACAGACAGACACACAGACGCAACGAAGCTACTCTACGGAGATATTTCCCCTCGGCTGGGCGGTCGCGGAGTGAGGGGAGAAGTGAGGAGAGCGAAGAGACCGCCCTCGTTCGCTTCCCCCTCCCCCACCCCTCTCCCCCCCCCCCTTACCCCACCCCCGACCAGCGCTCTCTCTCTCTCTCTCTCTCTCTCTCTCTCTCTCTCTCTCTCTCTCTCTCTCTGAGAAGAAAAATGAAAGAAAAATCAGGACGGAGAGACGGAGAGGAAGTGATGTAATAATAATAATAATAAGAGAGAGAGAGAGAGAGAGAGAGAGAGAGAGAGAGAGAGAGAGAGAGAGAGAGAGAGAGAGAGAGAGAGAGAGAGAGAGAGAGAGAGAGAGAGAGAGAGAGAGAGAGAGAGAGAGAGGGAGAGAGAGAGAGAGAGGGGGGGAACCAAAAGAATAAGAGAAATACAAAGTAGAGAGAGAGTAATAAAATAAAAAAAAAGAGAAAAATAGAGGAAGAGGAACATAACGAAAAAAAACGAAATTAGGGAATCGAAAGAGGAAGAGATAAAGAAGCACGACTAAGCAACATCCTCCCTCCCCCCTCCCCCCTCTCCTCCCCCTTCCTCCCCACCTACCCGCCCGCGCAACAACGGGGGCCAAATTTTTACAATGGCGTCGATTACACGTTTTTCCCCCTTCTTTCTTTCTCTCTTTCTCAATCTAATGGGCAGCGACATGAGCCAAATTCCGCGCGGGAGGGGGGGGGGGGTAGGTAGGCAAAGCACTTTTTAAGGCTTATTTGTTTCTTTGTTTATTTGTTTTTTCGTATGTGTATGGAATCCCCTCTTCACCCACCCCACCCCACCCCACCCCACCCCTCAACGGGTTTAATATCCCTTGCGTGAGCGGGGCTTCAGGTAAACGATAGGGAGGGGGGAGGGGAGGGGAGGGGGAAGGTGATCTTCTAAATGAAACTGACAAAGTGAAATTTCTCGCTGACTCTGTGCTTGATTCTGTGCGTCTGTCTGTCTGTTTCTCCTTTGCTCCTTCTCCTCCCTTTCTCCCTCTCTTTCTATTTCTCTCTCATTCTCTTTCTGTCTGTCTGTATGTCGGTATGTCTTTCTCTCTCTCTCTCTCTCTCTGTATCTGTATCTGTCTCTCTCTCTCTCTCTCTGTATCTCTCTCTCTCTCTCTCTCTCTCTCTCTCTCTCTCTCTCTCTCTCTCTCTCTCTCTCTCTCTCTCTCTCTCTGTATCTCTCTGCATCTGTATATGTATCTCTGTCTCTGTCTCTCTCTGTCTCTGTATCTGTCTCTCTCGGTCTCGGTCTCTTTCTCTCAATGTCTCCGTCTCTGTCTGTCTCTGTCTCTCTCAACCACACAGCAATTGTCCTCTCTTGACCCATCCAGACTTTTCTGTTGTAAGCCTTCACTTTTGTCAGTGTTAAGCCCTTCCCTTCCTCCCTCCCCCCTTCTCTGCCTCCTTCCCTCCCCCTCCCCCTCCCCCTAATGTCACGTGCTCGCGGTTTCTCCGAGTTTGTCTGTCTGTCTTTCTGTCTTTGATACATACATATTACACATAAACACAGACAGGCAGACAGGCAGACTGACAGACAGACAGGCAGACAGACACACATATACTCACCTACCCACCCACCCACCCACCCAAACACCCACCTACCCACCCACACCCACACGTGACCGCCCGCACAGGCTTCGCGGAGTTAACATTTCATTCTCCCAAGCGATGCTCCTCACTCACGGGTCTTCCTCCACTGCGCTTATTGGCGAATCTCTTGGCTCTTTCTTCTTATTGCTGTCGCTATTCTCTCTCTCTCTCTCTCTCTCTCTCTCTCTCTCTCTCTCTCTCTCTCTCTCTCTCTCTCTCTCTCTCTCTCTCTCTCTCTCTCTCTTTCCAGCAACGCCTTCTCTCCTTCCGCTTTCTTCTG
>BOPN01005029.1:52500-57500 GCA_017312705.2 Penaeus japonicus | reverse complement strand
CACACAAACACACACGCTTACACATGCACACAAGCACACAAACACACACACACACATAAACACAAACACACACGCACACACATGCACACAAGACACAAACACACACACTCACCACCCATCTCAAACTCTATCCACCTAAACCCCCTCTGCCCCTCACCTACCACCCCTCCACCTACATAGCTCACCTAACCCTCACCAGCCACCTCAATCCACCTCCCTCCCACCCTGCCCCATCCCAACCACCCACCTACCCTATCCACTTGCACTCACATCCACCTCCATCGCTAATCACCTTCCCTTTCTTACCTCTGCCTCCACCCTCTCTCCCACCCACTCCTACTCGCCTACTCTCCTCCATCCACCACCACCTCCTCCATCCACCTCTATTCATCTCCACCTCCGCCTCCATCCACCACCACCTCCTCCAACTATCCTCTCCCCCATCCACCACCCTCCCCACCCCCACACAACCACCACCCCCCACCCCACACAACCACCACCACCCCACCCCCACTACCAACCACTACCTCCCCCACCTCCCCCCCACACAACCACCTCCTTCACCCCCCTACCCCCCCCTCACCCCCCCACCACCCCTCCGCCGCGACTCACCTGGTGGAGCAATCTTCCGGGGAAGTCCTCGGTGTCGTCCGGCGAGTGGGAGGCCATCGCCGCCCCACGCCCCGACTGCGAGCAAGAGAAAGGAGAAAAAAAGGATAAGTAAAGGAACCCGCTGGTGTGGCATATTATGTGACTGATTTGTAGCTCAACAATGGAGAGCACAATGGATTTAGATTTAAAATAGAGGCTGGGAGGCACTGTGATGATGGTGATGTTGTGCTGAATGTGTTATATGTCATGTAAGTAAGTACGTAGGTACGTACATACATATACACATATCTATGTATATGCATATATACATACACACACACATATATATATATATATATATATATATATATATATATATATATATATATATATATATGTGTGTGTGTGTGTGTGTGTGTGTGTGTGTGTGTGTGTGTGTGTGTGTGTAAACATAACCTATGACAAGATTAACACACCTGCAAATCAAAAGCAGTAATCCCGATGCTCTTATCAATAACATCGAATATAATCTGACAAACAGTTGCCTGTCAACAGACAATGCACTGAGAGACATGCCAGAAAATCCTGGCATTACGTATTGTGTGAAATAAATAAGGCAGCCTGAAAGGTGATGGATTCCGATACTGTTATTTTGTAATCACTGTTAACAATCAAAATACACTCGTTATTGCCACATGCAATATGAATGAATTATCAAAATGCATATAAAGACGTCTCGTTTTTCCACGCCCTCTTTAATCAATATCAGCAAATAGTCGACAGAGCAATATTGCTTTCAAACGTAATACACACTCATTCGTTGTGCATGATCATTAAATAATCTGCAATACAAATAACTAACTACCTGCTTTTATACGAAATGAAAAAACAGGTACAAACAGTCAACCAGTTTCTAAAATGCCATTAATAAATAATTCCATAAGGGATCATACAAACAAACAAGTAATGACAGCTTTTTGATAAACAAAAGTAGTGCATGACCTATTAACAAGTCATTCACATCCGTTTTATATGAAATGCATGTTGCGAGTTCAAACAGCTCGGATAGTGGTGATGGTGATGAAGAAACAGAAACAAAATGATGACGGTGATGGTGATGAATAATGATAGTGATGATGATAGTGGTAGTGGTGGCGGTGGTGCTGCTGCTGATGATATGATGATGATGATGATATATGATGACTGATGATGAAGAAGATGATGATGATGATGATGATGATGATGATGATGATAATGATGAAGATGGAAATGAAGATAAAGAAGATCACTTCATACTTGGTAATATGCTAATATATCATAACAATTTTCATGATAAAAATACAACCCAAATACATAATTTACTTCAGACACAGAGGAAACCAAAGAAGAAAATCGTGCCGCCGTTCTGTCATAGAAAACGTTGCGGAAAACCGAAAGAACGAAATTTCTGGGGAGACTTGCGTGCTCGATGGACTTACCTGCCAAGACATAGTAAAATCCTGCATAATTTTAATTCATCTCTTAAAACTTCTAAACTACACTTATAACTATTCAAAGTATCCAACAACGACAGAAAATAACTGAAGATGCAATGACAACTATACTACAAATATCGAGAATAATAAATCAGCCGAGATGGAGAGAGAGAGAGAGAGAGAGAGAGAGAGAGAGAGAGAGAGAGAGAGAGAGAGAGAGAGAGAGAGAGAGAGAGAGAGAGAGAGAGAGAGAGAGAGAGAGAGAGAGAGAGAGAGAGAGAGAGAGAGAGAGAGAGAGAGAGAGAGAGAGAGAGAGAGAGAGAGAGAGAGAGAGAGAGAGAGAGAGAGAAATAGAGAGAGAAATAGAGAGAGAGAAA
The DNA here is from genome assembly GCA_017312705.2 of Penaeus japonicus. Classification (NCBI taxonomy): domain Eukaryota; kingdom Metazoa; phylum Arthropoda; class Malacostraca; order Decapoda; family Penaeidae; genus Penaeus; species Penaeus japonicus. The sequence goes on along the minus strand of BOPN01005029.1, from coordinate 55,057 downwards.
GAGAAAGAGAGAGAGAGAGAGAGAGAGAGAGAGAGAGAGAGAGAAAGAGAAAGAGAGAGAAAGAGAGAGAGAGAGAGAGAGAGAGAGAGAGAGAGAGAGAGAGAGAGAGAGAGAGAGAGAGAGAGAGAGAGAGAGAGAGAGAGAGAGAGAGAGAGAGAGAGAGAAAGAAAGAGAAAGAGAGAGAGAGAGAAAGAGAAAGAGAGAGAGAGAGAGAGAGAAATAGAGATAGATAGATAGATAGAGAGGGAGAGGGAGAGGGAGAGAGAGAGAGAGAGAGAGAGAGAGAGAGAGAGAGAGAGAGAGGGGGGGGGAGAGAGAGAGAGAGAGAGAGAGAGAGAGAGAGAGAGAGAGAGAGAGAGAGAGAGAGAGAGAGAGAGAGAGAGAGAGAGAGAGAGAGAGAGAGAGAGAGAGAGAGAGGGAGAGAGAGAGAGAGAGAGAGAGAGAGAGAGAGAGAGAGAGAGAGAGAGAGAGAGAGAGAGAGAGAGAGAGAGAGAGAGAGAGAGAGAGAGAGAGAGAGAGAGAGAGAGAGAGAGAGAGAGAGGGAGGGAGAGGGAGAGAGAGGGAGGGAGAGAGATAGATAGATAGAGAGAGAGAGAGAGAGAGAGAAATAAAGAGAGAAATAAAGAGAGAAATAAATAAAGAAAGAAAGAAAGAAAGATAGAAAGAGAGAGAGAAAAAATAAATAAAGAAAGAAAGAAAGAGAGAAAGAAAGAGAGAGAGAGAGATAAAAAAGAGAGAGAGAGATAAAAGAGCAAGAAAAAAACAACAACAGAAAGAGAGAGGCGTGACCCCCGCTAAAGGGAAGCCACCTGATAACTTTCAAACTAAATTCCGGACCCCGAGAAGCAACTCACGTTCTCCTGCGGGTGTGACTTCCGGTCCTTCTACCATTTCAACTGCATCCCTTTCTCCTGTCATCTCCTTTTCTTTCTTTCCCATTCCCTCTCCTCTCTCATTCCTCCTTTTCCCAAACGTCTCCGCTTCTTCTCTCTTCTCTCCCTTGTCTTTCCTGATTGCCTCTCTTTCTCTTTCTTTCCACTTCCCTCTTCTCTCCTGCTCCTTTTCGTCCCTCTTTCTTTCTCTTTCTCTTTTCCTCTGTTTCTCTCTCTCTCTCTATCTTTATCTCGATTCATAATCTTTATCTATTACTCATTTCCATTTTTATTCCTACTTTTTTCCCCCTATCTATCCACCACTCTCCCCCCACCTACCCACCCACCTCTTTCCGTAGCCACGCCCTAGTGGGACCTATTCTTATCTGAGACTCACCCCCCCCCCATGGCCCCAATGCCCCACTCACGTGTGCTTGCTTGCGAGCGCGAGTGTGTGTGTGCATTTATCTGTGCGTTTCTTCTTTCTCCTGTTTTTTTCTGTCTCTCCCTCTCCCTCTCCCTCTCCCTCTCTTTAAATCACACACCGACAGATAAAAAAAATGGTAAAAACTGATAATAAGAACAACATGAACAATAATAATAATGATAATAACATAATCATAATCATCGTCATCATATCTATTATAAAAAGCAGTATCATTACTATCATTATCATTATAAAAAACATTAAGCCATAAGAAATCACATCCTGAAAAAATGTATTTCGTAATTTATATCTTAAAAATCCACAAGACCAGTATTAAAAAAAAAAAAAAAAAAAATGAATAAAAAATAAAAATAAAATAATACCAGCAATACTACTAATTCTCTGCTCTGCAAACGAACGAACAGAAAATATACATTTCCCAAAAGGAAACGCGATTGCACGGTAAGAAAAATAGTAAGTGCATGAGCGAAAACTAATGGTCGAGGACGAAAACTCCCACATTTTATCGGATTCCGCAGCAGACGAAGCGGCAAAGTGATCCCACCTTATTTAAGAACAGAGTAGAACATACGATATTCAGAGTGTGTTCCATATAACTCATACATATCAATATCATATATATGCTATAAGAGAGAATATACATCAGCACGCTATAATACAAAAGGCATATCAGTATCATATGAAATATAATATATATAACATATAATAGGACGGTACAATACAGAAGTTAAAAACTAGAAAATGTAATTCGACTCTAAAACCGTAGAATAGGAAGAGGTGGAGCAGGAGGGGAAGGAGAGGGAGATGGGGAAGGAGAGGGAGATGAGGAAGGAGGGGAGGAGGAGGAGGAGTGGAAATAGGGGAAGATGGGGAAGGAGGGGAGGAGGAGGAGGAGTGGAAGTAGGGGAAGATGGGGAAGGAAGAGAAGAGTAGTAAGAGAAGGAAGAGGAGAAGGAGAAAGAGGAGAAAAAGAAGAAGCAGAGAAGGAGAATAAGAAGGATAGGAAAGAAGAGAAAAACGAAGAAGACGCAGAGGAGGGAGAAGACAGATGGGGAGGGGAGGAGGAGGAGGAGGAGGAGGAGGAGGAGGAGGAGGAGGAGGAGGGGCGGAATGAAGAAGAAGAAAAAATAACCATAACATTACCAGTCCTTCCCATGCGAAGTGAAACACAAGGTACAAGCCAAGTGTACCCACGAGAGAAGGCAACAGCGAGAGTCGGCTTTTGAGCAAAGTCCTC
>BOPN01005029.1:32500-47500 GCA_017312705.2 Penaeus japonicus | reverse complement strand
CTTTTTATTAATGAGGTTCCAAACTCGCCTCGTTAATCCTTCGCTCGATTTAATGATCAGAAGAGCATTGAAAGGCAGATCTAAATGGCTTTGTAGACGATCCATTACTGGTGATGATGGTGGCGGTGATGATGATGATGATGGTTATTAAAATGGTGGTTGGAAATGGTGACGACGCAGCTGATGATTGATGGTTGATATCACGCTACAGTAAGACAAAAAAAAAAAAAAAAAAAAAACGACGAGAGAGAGAGAGAGAGAGAGAGAGAGAGAGAGAGAGAGAGAGAGAGAGAGAGAGAGAGAGAGAGAGAGGGAGGGAGAGAGAGAGAGAGAGAGAAACATTATACTGCCATTCTCCGACACGTTATGGCAGTTACATACATTTAACGACAAATTATACTCAGCTATAATTTCTTTCGAGGGGATAACGCACCTGTGAAATTGCAATTGACTGATAACCGTCGTATCTTAAATCCTCATCATCAGCATGTCAACTATAAGCAATCATTGCCACCAACGTGTCAGTCATCAATCACCACGTCGCAAAGAAGGAAAAGAAAACCAACAGTAATAACAAGTAAACGCAGTATTTTGTTAAGCTTTGAGAAGTCTAAATGCTGGTGGAATCAACAATACAAGTTTATAAAAAAAAAATAAAATAAAATAAAATAAAATAAATAAATAAAAAATAAATAAAAAATCAAGCACCGCATATGTCCACAGGTAAAAGACAATTACATAACACATTAAATCAATGACAAAAACAAAAAAAGAGTTTTTTTCGGTCTTTAGGTATAGGGTCGCTGACTAATTTGCATATCATAACCGTGGTTAACCACAGAGTATAAAAAGATACTCAGCTTATGGATCGTGTGTCCTGCAAGTCATAGAGAACAAGGGAAGGGGAGAAACAAGATAAATGGAAAAAAACGAAATGCAAATCAACAACAGCAACATGGGTGAAACAGCATAATAACAGCATAACATAACAACACTAAAAACAATAACATAGCCCCACCTTAAAATAAACAAGAATCGAATAATCACAAAACTTCAGCAACATTAATACCTAAAGAAAAAAACAGCCTAAAGTAAAATAGCCTGTTTAGCGTCCTGTCGACCAAGAAACTTTAAAAAGAGTTTAGTAAAAACGCGTTGACGCCGTCAGCGATCGGACAGAAAAGCACGAGTTAAAAAAACAACAACAAACAAACAAACAAAACTACGACGGAAAAATAAAATGTAAACGAAAAATATATTCCATTATCTTTCCCTTATCCCACAAGTTGGCAAAGAAAAGAAAACGGGGCCACTTTGTTTCTTTCTCTTTCCTTCTCCCGTTTCTTTTTAGCAACCATCGCCCTCTTCAATGTTTCTCCTCTCTCTCTCTCTCTCTCTCTCTCTCTCTCTCTCTCTCTCTCTCTCTCTCTCTCTCTCTCTCTCTCTCTCTCTCTCTCTCTCTCTCTCTCTCTCTTCCTCTCCCTCTCTCTTTCCCTCCCTCTCCCTCTCTCTTTCCCTCCCTCTCCCTCTCTCTTTCCCTCCCTCTCCCTCTCTCTTTCCCTCCCTCTCCCTCTCTCTTTCCCTCCCTCTCCCTCTCTCTTTCCCTCCCTCTCCCTCTCTCTTTCCCTCTCTCTCCCTCTCTCTTTCCCTCTCTCTCCCTCTCTCTTTCCCTTCCTCTCTCTCTCTTTTTCCCTCCCTCTCCCTCTCTCTTTCCCTCCCTCTCCCTCTCCCTCTCTCTTTCCCTCCCTCTCCCTCTCTCTCTCTCTCTCTCTCTCTCTCTCTCTCTCTCTCTCTCTCTCTCTCTCTCTCTCCCTCTCCCTCTCTCTTTCCCTCCCTCTCCCTCTCCCTCTCTCTTTCCCTCCCTCTCCCTCTCCCTCTCTCTTTCCCTCCCTCTCCCTCTCCCTCTCTCTTTCCCTCCCCCTCCCTCTCCCTCTCTCTCTCTCTCTCTCTCTCTCTCTCTCTCTCTCTCTCTCTCTCTCTCCCTCTCCCTCTCTCTTTCCCTCCCTCTCCCTCTCTCTTCCCTCCCTCTCCTCTCTCCTCTCTCTTTCCCTCCCTCTCCCTCTCTCTTTCCCTCCCTCTCCCTCTCTCTTTCCCTTCCTCTCCCTCTCTCTTCCTCTCTCTCTCCCTCTCTCTTTCCCTCTCTCTCCCTCTCTCTTTCCCTCCCTCTCCCTCTCCCTCTCTCTTTCCCTCCCTCTCCCTCTCTCTTTCCCTCTCAATCCCCCCCTCCCTCTCCCACCCTCTACTTCCCCTTTCTCCCTCACTCTACTATTTCCTGCCTCTTCTCTCCCATACCCTAAGCGTGGCAACCTGATGAAAAATAGCCTAATATAAAACATTTCGGCAAGAGCCCAGCTTAAGCTTTAATCATTACACCAGAGTCGAGGTATAATCCGCATCACAGGCGCCCTCTACGCACAAAGAGGCTAGGAGATAACACGTGGTCTCATGCATGGTCCTTCTCTATAACCTTTTCCCAGAATGAATATACAATAAAATAAAATAAAATGAATAATAAAATAAGACAAATACACAATGGAATAAAATCACGAAACGGTCTTCTATTCACTACGTTTACTAGTAAAACTACTGTTACCGCATATACTCTACTTCTCTACTTGTCCCTTCTACTTTTAATCATAATACCAACGCTACTTGACAGTCTACCTACTTCTTCTACTTTTACTTACAATACTCCCTTTGCCCCATTATACTCTACGCTCTATCTGCCCCATCTGCTTATGCAACTTTTAATTTACAATACTATTGATAATACATGGCACTCTACCTCGCTACATTCAGTGCCACAGACGATCCAACGACGCACCTACCCCCCCCCCCCCCCCCCCCCACACACACAACTTTCCGCTGGCCCTCCCAACCACATCCAAGGAGTGAGGCTTCCCCCCACTCCCTCCCTCACTCCCTCCCTCCCTCCCTCCCCTCCCCCCCTCCTTATTATTCAAGGTGTGATGGAGTGGCCAAAGTTAAGACTTTCTGCCCACAAAAGACGCGCGCTCGCCGGGGGTTCTTCCTCTCTCTCTCATGTGCACACCTCTTTCTATTTCTCTCTCTCTCTCTCTCTCTAAAGGTAATGCAACGGGTGAGGTTGTAAGGTTGTTGTACAAGTGTTGCAAGGGATGAGATTGTAAGGTTGTTGCAAAGGTTTAAGGAATGAGGTTGTAAGGTTGTTGCACATATGTTGCAAGGGATTAGGTAGTGACACACGGCGATAGAAAGAGTGGGAGAAGAAGAGAAAAGGAAGAGAGAGAGAGAGAGAGAGAGAGAGAGAGAGAGAGAGAGAGAGAGAGAGAGAGAGAGAGAGAGAGAGAGAAAGGCGGAAAGAGAAAGATAAGAAGAGAGAAGAAGGAGGGAGGAAAGAAAGAGATAGAAAAGAGAGTGTGCAAATAAGTAAGACGGAATTTGATACTTAGATAAGTTGATAAAGTTATAGAACTGAGCCCCTGAAATATAAACCCTTGATATATAAGTGAATATACATGGAGCTTTGAACATCTGTTGGAAGCGCTTGACCCCTTTGTGACTGGCAGGTGTTGAAATACTCATCTTCTCACTTTCTGTCTCTCTCTCTCTTTCTCTCTCTCTTTCTCTCTCTCTTTCTCTCTCTCTCTCTCTCTCTCTCTCTCTCTCTCTCTCTCTCTCTCTCTCTCTCTCTCTCTCTCTCTCTCTCTCCTCTCCCTCCTCTCCCTCCTCTCCCTCCTCTCCCTCCTCTCCCTCCTCTCCTTCCCTCCCTCCTTCTCTCCCTCCTTCTCTCCCTCCCTCCCTCCTTCTCTCCCTCCCTCCCTCCTTTTCTCCTTCTCTCCCTCCCTCCCTCCCTCTCTCCCTCTCTCTCTCTCTCTCTCTCTCTCTCTCTCTCTCTCTCTCTCTCTCTCTCTCTCTCTCTCTCTCTCTCTCTCTCTCTCTCTCTCTCTCCCTCCTTCTCTCCCTCCCTCCCTCCTTTTCTCCTTCTCTATCTCTATCTCTATCTCTATCTCTATCTCTATCTCTATCTCTATCTCTATCTCTCTCTCTCTCTCTCTCTCTCTCTCTCTCTCTCTCTCTCTCTCTCTCTCTCTCTCTCTCTCTCTCTCTCTCTCTCTCTCTCTCTCTCTCCCTCCCTCTCCCTCCCTCCCTCCCTCCCCTCTCTCTCTCTCTCTCTCTCTCTCTCTCTCTCTCTCTCTCTCTCTCTCTCTCTCTCTCTCTCTCTCTCTCTCTCTCTCTCTCTCTCTCTCTCCCTCCCTCTCTCTCTCTCCCTCCTTCTTTCCTCATCCTCCCGCCTCCTCTCTTTCCCTCTCCCTTTTATCCTCCCTCAAGACGCCCTCGCCAGCCTCCTCCGAGACGGTGCTCCGAGAGGGCCACTAAAACGCCTTGCCGCTTAAGGATGCTAATCCAAAGGGCATTCCTGAGGGAAAGGAGTAGGGTTGGGGGAGGAGAAGGGGAGGGAAGGAGAAGAACAGAGGGGAGCAGGGAAGGGGGAGAGGGAGGAAGGGGGGGAGGGAGAAGGGGATAGGAGAGGAGAAGGAGGGGGAGGGAAAAGGGGGAGGAAACAGAGGGAGGTGAAGGGGAAAGGGAGGGTAGGAGAGAGAGAGATGAGAGAGAGATAGAGATAGATAGATAGATAGAGAGAGAGAGAGAGAGGAGATAGGGAAAACTGGAAAGGGAGAGGGGAAGGGAAAAGAGAGGGGGAGGGAGGAGAGGAGCTAGCAAGAGGGGAAGGGGAAGTGAGGAAAAGAAAGGAGAAAGAAGGATAGAGAAGGGGAGGATAGAAAAGGGTAGGAGAGGATAGGGCACGAGGGGACAATATCTCCACGCGAAGGACCCCGAAAGATCCTTTCTCGCTGGCTCGCTCGTGCAAGGGAAAAGACGAAGACACTCCTAGCCTGTTGGCGCGGGGATGGGGAGGGGTGAGAGGGGTGAGAGGGAAGAGAGGGGAGGTAGAAGGGAGCAGAGAGAAGGAAGAGGTGCGATCGAACGGCCGGCGTTTCTCGACCTTACTCCCGACGTTCGTAAAGGCGACACCTCCCCGGCACATCTTCCGTGAATCGCCCTTTTAATCAATACAGCCAATATCGAAGACATCCCACGTGATCAAGCTAAACATCCGTCGACGCTTCGTGACGCCGCGTCGTAACGCCATTCGCGCGCAACCCGCTCTTCATTATTATTATTTTTTTTCTTTCTTTCTTTCTTTCTTTCTTAGTGCCCGCGTGACAAGCGACGATGGTAATTAAGGCGAATACAAGAACACAAAGAAATATAAAACACAATAAATGCGACGAAGAAGAAAATACGATGAAGATAAGAATACAAAAAAATACAATAAATAATAAAATACAATAACCACAATGAAAATTATGATACAATGATGAATACAATACAGAATGAGAATACATGAATACAATGAGAATGCAATGAAGGATGAAAAGAACGTCCATCCCCCCCATCCCCCCCACCCTTCTTCCCCTCTTCCCTCGCTGGGAGGAAGGGATACCAAGTGCATTTGCAACTGCAGCCCCGATAAACCTGTGACCTTCTCGCGGCGGCGGCGGCGGTGGGAAGTGTCGCTCCCAACCACTTCTGTCGTTGCATTCGGGGCTTGGGGGGCACGAGGGCTGATCCACGCTCTCGCTCTCGCTCATTCCCTTTCCTTCTCTCTCTCTCTCTCTCTCTCTCTCTCTCTCTCTCTCTCTCTCTCTCTCTCTCTCTCTCTCTCTCTCTCTCTCTCTCTCTCCCTCTCCCTCTCTCTCTCTCATTCCCTTTCTCTCTCTTTCTCTTTCCCTTTCCCTCTTGCTTTCTTTCTCTCTCCCTTTCTCTTTCTTTATTTTCTTTCTCTCCCTTTCTCTTTCTTTATCTTCTTTCTCTCCCTACCTCTCTTTTTCTTTCTCTCTCTCTCTCTCTTTCTCTTTCCCTCTCCCTCTCTCTCTTTCTCTCTCCCTCTCTCCCCCTCCACCCCTCTCTTCTTTCTTTCTTTCTTTCTTTTTTCTTTCTTGCTCTCCCTCTCTCTCTCTCTCTCTCTCTCTCTCTCTCTCTCTCTCTCTCTCTCTCTCTCTCTCTCTCTCTCTCGCTCGCTCGCTCGCTCGCTCTCTCTCTCTCTCTCTCTCTCTCTCTCTCTCTCTCTCTCTCTCTCTCTCTCTCTCTCTCTCTCTCTCTCTCTCTCTCTCTCTCTCTCTCTCTCCTTCCTCCTATCCCTCCCTCCCTCCCTCCTTCCCTCCTTCCCTCCCTCCCTCTCACCCTCTCCCCTTCTATCTACCCCCTTCTTTCTCTCTCCCGCAACCAGCATCCCCCTTCCTTCCCAAACCTAAAACCGCACGCCAGTTGGAAATACCAGTACCATGACTTCGAGGAGACCGACCCACGCTGCTACATCGCGGGGCGTACTTTTCAATCGTAGCGTCGAAAGGTTAGAGGTCGGAATATGCCCTGTCGGGGGGGGAAGAGAGGAGGGGAGGGGAGGGGAGGGGAGGGGGGGAGGGGAGGGGAAGGGAGGGGAGGGAGGGAGAAGAGGGGAAGGGACGGAGGGAGGAGGAGAGAGAGAGTGGAAGAAAGAAAGAGAGGGAGAGACAGAGAAAGAGATAGAGAAAAAGAGAGAGAGAGTATGAAGAGAGAAAACAAGAGAGTGAAAAAAAGACAGAGAGAGACTGACATAACAGACATAACACAGAGTGAAAGACAGACAAACAGACAGACAGACAAATGGCCAGACAGGTAGAGAAGGGACATCCGACCTCGCAATATTGAAGCAAAGAGAATTTCGGAGAACGACCACGAGCCTCCCTGCCCTTGTCGCCCGCATATTCACGAATCGTTCGGCGCGGGGGGGGGGGGGGGGGAGAGGAACGAGGGAAAGAGGGAGGGAGGAGAAAGGAGGAAGGGAGGAAGGGAAGGAGGGAGGGAGGAAGGAAGGAAGGAAGGAAGGAGGAAGGAGGAGGAAAAGAGGAGAAAAGAAAGGAGGAAGAAGGAAAAGAGGAGGGATGGGAGGAGGGGGAGGAAGAGGAGGAGGAGGAGGAAGGGAAGGGAGGAAGGAGGGGAGGAAGGAGGAGGAAGGGAAAGAGGGAAGGAGGGAGGAAGGAGGAGGAAGGGAGGGAGGGAAGGGAGGAAGGAAGGGAGGAAGGAAGGAAGGGAGGGAGGGAGGGGGAGGATGGAAGGGAGGAAGGAGGAGGAAGGGAGGAAGGGAGGGAGGGAGGGAGGGAGGGAGGGAGGAAGGGAGGGGGAGGAAGGGAGGGAGGGAGGGGAGGAAGGGAAGGAGGGAGGGAGGGAGGGAGGGAGGGGAGGAAGGAGGAGGAAGGGAAAGAGGGAGGGAAAGAGGGAGGGAGGGAGGGGAGGAAGGTGGGGAAGAAGGATGAGGAAGGGAATGAGGGAGGGAGGGGAGGAGAAAGTGGGAAGAAGTGAGAGAGGGCAATGAGGAGACTTCAGAGAAGGAAAATCGGAGAGAGGAGGGAAAAAGGGAGGAAGGAGGGAAAAGGAGAAAGCAGAGTAGAGAGGAGAGAGGTAGAGGAGAGGTAAGAGAAGAAGAAGAAAGAGTGAAAGTAAGAAGAGAAGCAAGAGTAGAGAGGAGAAAAGAGAGAGCAGAGGAGAGAAAAGAGAGAGCAGAGAGCAGAAAAGCGAGGGTAGAGAGGAAAAGGGAGAAACAAGAGTAGAGAGGAGAGAGGAGAGAGGAGGGAGAAAGCGGGGCAGAGAAGAAAGGAGAGGAGCAGAGTAAGAGTCAGCAAAGTAGAGAGGAGAAAAACGAGGGGCATAGAGGGAGAGAGGCAAGGACAGAGAGAGGAGAGAGGAGAAAAGCAAGGGGAGAGAGGAGAGAGGAGAAAGGCGAGGGCAGAGAGGAGAGAGGAGAGAGAGGAGAGAGTAGAGAGGAGAAAGGCGAGGGCAGGGAGGAGAGAGGAGAGAGGAGAAAAGCGAGGGCAGAGAGGAGAGAGGCAAGAGTAGAGAGGAGAGAGGAGAGGAAGATCAATCCCGGAACCCTTTGCCTTCGCACGACAACTTACACGACATATTGCCGAGTCTGAAAATGGAGACAGGGGAAGGGGGGGGAAGGCCGGGAGAGAGGAAGAGGAAGGAGGAGGAGGAGGAGGAGGAGGAGGAGGAGGAGGAGGAGAAGGAGGAGGGAGGGAGGAAGAGGAAGGAAGAGGAAGGAAGAAGAAGGTGAGGAAGAGGGAGGAAAAAGAAGGGGAAGAAGAGGGAGGAAGAGGAAGGAAGATGTAAGAGGGAGGAAGAAGAAGGGAAGGAGGAGGGAGGAAGAAACTGGAAGAGGGAGAGGAAGGAGGACACGAGAGAAGAAGAGAAGGTGAAAGGGAGAAAAGAGAAAAATCCCCAACCCCCTACACCCCTCAATCCCAACACTTCATCCCCCGCATCAATCAAAACCTCGCGGGCGCCTCACAATCCATCAATCACCCCCCCCCACCCCCCCCCCCCACCTAACCCCTTCCCTGGTTCCTCACACTCAATCTATTCAAATTTCCATCAACTTCCCAGACCAGGAAGACTCCTGCAAGCTGACCCAATTCTCGTAATGCAACTTCCATTTAGATCAACCGAGGGGCCAAGTTATCTTCTCTTTTTTTCATATTACTATTTATAATTTTCATTTTCAAGTTTTCAATTTTTTTTTTCTTTTTTGTTTCTTTCATTATTCATTTCTCTGTCATGCTTCTCTTATAATTCTAAATATCAATCATATCAAAGACTTATTGATTCCGAAGGTTCATTAGATTGCAAATAAGTCATAATATATAAAATAGCAAGATCATACAGCCTTGAGAGATTATACACATAAGTAGAAGTTATTTCCAAAGTAAGGTCGAAAAAAACACGAGAAAAAGAATCGCAACGGAAAACGGGAATACACAATGAAAACGTAAAAAAAAGAAGAAAACGTGAAAATAAAAGACCAAGAAAACGAAACACAGGACGACCACGGCGAGGGGAAGCTATTATAAAGAACAAAAAGATCAGCTGGGAGAAAACGAGGCCGTATAAAGACATCATAAAGCTATACAACAATAAAAGAAAAGCCATTTCAGTCTTTATTACGTACCATCACCACCACCACCTCTTCTTCCTCTTCCTCCTTCTCTTTCATCCCCTCCTCCTCCTTCCCCATTCCCCTACTCACTGTTGTTTTCCTCTCTTCTTTCACCCCCCTTTCCTTTCTTCATCCCTTCTTCCCTTCTCTCCCTTCAACTCCATTTTGCCCTTTCTCATACCATTCTCCCTGCTCCCTTCCCCTTACTTTCTTCCTCTTCCTCTTCCTCTTCCTCCTCCCCTTCCTTTCTTGTCTTCTCCTTCCTCCCTCTTCCCCTTCCTTCCTTCTACCAGCACCCTCCCTCCCGGTTCCGTAATACGGGGGAAGGTTGAAGCAGGCGACGGAGGAGCAACTGGTGCAACACAGTGCAATATTGGGCCGTGTGAAGATGATGAAGACATATGTACTCTCTTTCTCTTTTTCTCCTTTTCTCTCTCTCTCTCTCTCTCTCTCTCTCTCTCTCTCTCTCTCTCTCTCTCTCTCTCTCTCTCTCTCTATAAACATATGTATATCTTGTAATACATATATTTTGTGTATAGTGGATTTTCCCGCCATATCATCAACGATAGTAGAGTGTTTTTGCCATTCATATATTCATATATATATATATATATATATATATATATATATATATATATATATATATATATATATATATATATATATATATATATATATATATATATATATATACATATATATATATATATATATATATATATATATATATATATATATATATATGAATATATATATATATATATATATATATATATATATATATATATATATATATATATATATATGTATATGAATATGAATATGTATATGTATATATATATATATATATATATATATATATATATATATATATATCACACACACACACACACACACACACACACACACACACACACACACACACACACACACACACACACACACACACACACACACACACACACACCGAGTCCTGAAGCCTAAATAACAAAAGTCGTAGCGCCACTCCAGCCACATCCCTGACCTTTGCCGCATCGGCCATAACGCTCCTCAACCGACCTCACTTCCTCTACAATTTAGCAACAGGACGAAGACAACACGTGTCCTTATCATTCCGCGAAAATGCTCTTGATCAGTCTTGCAACGTCTGGATTATTGAGAGAGAGAGAAAGAGAGAGAGAAAGAGAGAGAGAAAGAGAGAGAGAGAGAGAGAGAGAGAGAGAGAGAGAGAGAGAGAGAGAGAAATAGAGAAAGAAAGAAAAATAGAGAAAGAAAGAGAAATAGAGAGAGAGAAAGGGAAGGGAGAGAGAGAGAGAAAGAGAAGGGAGAGAGAGAAAAAAAGAGAAGGGAGGGAGAGAGAGGGTGGGGATGGAGAGGAGAGGAAAAGGGAGAAAGTGAGAGGAGAGGAGAAGAGAGGGGAGAAAATGAGAGGAGAGGAGAAGAAAAGGGAGAAAACGAGAGGAGAGAAGAGAAGGGAGAAAATGAGAGGAGAGGAGAAGAGAAGGGAGAAAACGAGAGGAGAGAGACCGAGACCAAGCCACGTGTCTCCTGAAGGCGTACAATACGACCCGACGAAAGGCCAAACGGAAGACGGACGACATTGCAAAGCCTTAATCTCATTGCATGACAGGCAGGGTGCCATTTGACCTCCCTTGACCTCGCGTTCCAGCTCTCTTGCCGTAAAGGAGAGGAGAGAGAACGTGATTCCAGGCAACCACTCAGAGTATGGTTTTCGGGGGCAGTGTCCTTGTTATCATTTCTGGTCGACGTTGTTGTTACTGTTATTGTTGTTACTCTTCTTCTTCTTCTCCTTCTTCTTTCCCACTGTCTCATCTTCTTCAACCCCAAACCCGAACTCATCAATTTAGCTTAGTTGCTTTCTTTGTTGGCAACCCAGCCAAATTATTCTAGGGAAATTAGTGACATGATTGGTCATGTTACTAAGGTGACGTCACTATGTTGTCACTGTGCTATATCTTGGTGACGTCACCTCATCATAGAGTATTTTAAAGGAAATTAAGTAGTCACACAGTTCTTTATACATTATGTTCTATGACAGTGATTCCCAAAGTGTGTGCCGCCATTATCTTCTTAGTGTGCAGCGAAAATATTATAAATTTGCTAGATTTCGAGAATTCCTCACATTGATCGGTGAGAATAAGTCTAAGACTATATATATATATATATGTGTGTGTGTGTGTGTGTGTGTGTGTGTGTGTGTGTGTGTGTGTGTGTGTGTGTGTGTGTATCAAAGGGCAGGTGTGCCCCCAAAATATTAGTTGTGTCTATGTATGCCGTCCTAGTAAATAGTTTGAAAACCACTGTTCTTTGGTATGAAGAAGTTGATCAACGAAACACGGGTAGGAGCAACCGTAGACTTTTACGACATGCTAACCTTTGCTTTCCGAGGGAAGAAAAAAAAACTATTCCAAGACAACCTTGCAAATGTGCTTCCAATCTGCCGTTTGCAATTTCATTTTTCTCCCTTCGAATAAAAAAAAACAAAAAACAGAAACAACCAACATTCCAAAAGCTTTTGATCTTACTTTTCACTCCGGAGTTGAGGGGGGGAAACACGGAAACGCCGATCTCAGAACTCGCGCCCAGATCAATATTGAAATTGCTCTTTCCCGCATGGACAATTTCCGGGAATTTCCGCGAACGTCCTCGGAGTCGAATGACCGGTGTTGCAACGTGCAATTTTTTGTTGATTCGCCAAAACTTTGAAATGGAGTCCACAAAAGAGCGCTGCTTTGATGACGTCATCTCTGCACCAGCTAACCAAAAATCTCTTGGTGGTCTTGCATTTTTCATCATTAGATATCATTATCATCAATCACTCTAATCCTTCTTGTTGTAATCATCACTATGAATATCCTTATTATCGTCATCATCATTAACAACATTAAGATTAGCGTTATCTTGATGATCGCTATACGAAAATTGAGAAGAAAAAAACAAACTTTTGTTCTTAATGTTAATGCCTAACACTATAATCATCAATATATCGTTGTTTCTATTGCTATCCTTATCACGTATCTCTTAGTAACGCGAAATAGCTATCAACTCGCTGATGGCAGGAATGTAAGTTTATAATCGTAATAATAACGACACTGATGATAATGACGTTATTACCGATAATAAAAGTAATGGAAATCAAAACAAATTTCTTCGTAACTACTACCACAACTGCCGAGAGAATAACTAATGACAACAATAATAATAATAATAATAATATTGGATTGAATAAGCAAACACATAACCAGAGAAGATAAGAAGATTAAAGAGAGATAAAGCAGAGCAAATAAAAATATTCCTATTAAGATCTCGCCAATCTTATCTCGCCTCACGGAGTTTCTTGACCTTCTTTCCAAATGCTAAAAATAACCTTCCGGACGCCTCAAGTGCCCCGAGATTCCAGGCTTGATCTGAAGATTCCTATACTCTTCGTTGCATAATACATATGCACGTACATGCACAGTTGCACAATGTATGCATATATGCACGCGAACACACACACACACACACACACACACACACACACACACACACACACACACACAATACCCACCCACCCACACACGCACAAACATACACACACACAAATGCAATCCGACTGACACACAACCTCCCCTCCCCCCCCCTCAAAAAAACTACAAACACACATAACACACATAACACCCCCTTCTCCCCCCCCCCCCACAAAAAAGACACATAAGCCCCTCCACGTTAACATCTACCCCCCCCTCCCTCCCACCCCAGTAAACGAACATCCCCTGCCCACTGAACCCTCTCCTCC
Organism: Penaeus japonicus; assembly: GCA_017312705.2. Classification (NCBI taxonomy): domain Eukaryota; kingdom Metazoa; phylum Arthropoda; class Malacostraca; order Decapoda; family Penaeidae; genus Penaeus; species Penaeus japonicus. Next base: position 34,682 of record BOPN01005029.1, on the reverse strand, counting down.
CCTCCCCCTACCCCCCTCCCTAACAAAACATAAAAAGGAATAAAACAAACAAAGTAAAAAAAAAGAGACGGACCAGACTTTCTTTTGCAGACAAAAAAAAAGTCAACAGTCAGTGTCCTTGTCAATCTCTTGTTCAATTTGCATGCCTGCTCTTTGAATAAGAAAATAAGAACAAAAGAAAGATTGAGGGAAAGTAAAAAGAAGGAGAAACGATGATGATGAACTAGAGAAAGAATAAAAATAATTTTTGAAAAAAAAAGATAAGAAAATATAAATATAGAGTAGAAAAAGAAGAAAAAAACAAGAAAAAATAAGATGAAAAATCTTTAGAATAGGAAAAACAAGAAAAACGATAAAAAACAAGAATAAGAAAAGAAGTAAACAATGCAAAACAAAGAAATTAAATAGCGAAAATATATCATCCATATCACGAAAAAGTCCAGAAGAATAAAGAAAAAATAGCTATAATAACAATAATTAAATAAATAAAATGAACACCATTCATCACAGCCATTATAACCTTCCCTTCCTTTTTCCTTTTCTATTTCTAATTCATATACTCATTATCAACATCTTACTAAATTCACTATAATTAAAAGCATCACCTTCTCACCTACATCAATCTGTAATCAATAAAAAAAAACATGAATGAGCAGAACAATATTATCCTTGCATCAACTTTATCATCATCATCATCATTAACGCATCATAATGATAATAATCATTATATAATCATCAGTAGGCAACATTAACAATGACGAGCCCCTCCAAATATAACATTTCTATCAAATAAAACAAAAACATCATAGCAATTTACACACGATGATAATCAGACCGAATATTCTTAGAAGGAAAACCGTTAGTAAATAATTCAAACTTTAGAGAACCCGGATGATGGACTATCACGTGATCCAGCTGTTCTCTATTGCACACACATGCACACTCACATGCAGGCTCAAAGATTCACACAGGCACATGTATGCATTACAGAGTATGAGTGAGTGTGCATGTGAGTGAGTGAGTGAGTGAGTGAGTGAGTGAGTGAGTGTAAGTGATTGATTGATTAAGATTGAGTAGGCCTAAGTGAGTGAGTGTGCTTGTGTGTGCAAACACGCACGCACGCACGCACACACACACACACACACACACACACACACACACACACACACACACACACACACACACACACACACACACACACACACACACACACACACACACACACACACACACACACACACACAATTAGAGCAGCAACGACCGCCTTAGCGCGAGTGTGAGTCATCCAAATACTAACAATGACTCATCAGAGCTGGAATCAAATAGAAAACGGGACTCAAAGAAAACGGACAATTTACTTGGCCAAGTCCAGGCTGTCCATCCTTGCGATCTCTTGTCGTCCTCCTTTCACTCATTCCTTTTCTTTTCTTTTCTTTTCTTTTCTTTTCTCTTCTTTCTCTCTCATCAAATTTTCATTCGCAGCCAATGCCGAAAATCCACCCTTCTCATAAAAATCGATCAGTAACGAAAACCTACCGCTATTACCTCTACTACTACTACTACTACCACCACAATTACTACTACTACTACTACTAATAATAATAATTATTATTATTATTACTACTACTACTACCACTTCTACTACCACCACCACTACTACTACTACTACTACTGCTACTACTCCTACTCCTACTACTAAGCCATTATTACCAATGCTAATACCAATCGCAATTATCATTAATAATAGAGAAAAAAAGAATAAATCATAAAATAAATATGCCTCCAGGGCATCGGGCTAATTTAGTCATAAACCGGAGAACCATCCGTTCGACGCAGGCTTGCCAACCCTTCTACATATTAGGGGGAGGAGAAGGGGAGGGGGAGGAGGAGGGGAGGGGAGGGGGAGGGGTGAGAAGTATGAGGAGAGGGGGAAGGGGAGAGATAAGGGGGAGGAGAGCAATGGAGGCAAAGGACAGCAAAGGAGAAGGGGATAAAGAGGCGAATATAGGGAGGGTAGGGAAAAGAAGAGCAAAGGAAGGAATGGCAAAGAGAAAAGGGAAACGGGAGGGAAGAGAAAGGGGCACAGGAGAATAAGAGAAAGGGTAAGGAAGAATTAAAAAGAAAAGGCAAAAGAGAGGAAAAAAACAGAGGAAGAGCAAAGAGAAAAGGAGAATGGAGAAAG
>BOPN01005029.1:22500-27500 GCA_017312705.2 Penaeus japonicus | reverse complement strand
TTCTCTTTCTCTTTCTCTTTCTCTTTCTCTCTCTCTCTCTCTCTCTCTCTAGCTATATTTCTCCATATCACTATCTTTATTGCTCGTTTTATCTTTTCCTCTCGCTCTTTCGATGTCAATCTCTCTTACTCTGTTGTCCTCTCTTCTCCATCCCCTCTCTCCCCCCTCCCCCCCTTCCTCCTAAGAAACCGAACATAACAACGAAAAGCAATCAGTTCATCTAAATTGCACAAACTGTTCCACTTAGCTCCCAGCGGAAACCTGAAAAAGTTGCAAATGAAACTTGCAAATGAAGAGCAAGAGAAAGACAAAATGTACTGACGAGGATATTGAAATGTATGCAATAAATGGAGATGGAGGTGGAGGACGATGACGATGTCGATGGCGGAAAAGATAAACAAAAAGAAAATAAGACACGAAAGAAAATATCCGCTTACTTCTTACCTTCTCTCTCTCTCGAGAGAGAGAGAGAGAGAGAGAGAGAGAGAGAGAGAGAGAGAGAGAGAGAGAGAGCGAGAGAGAGAGAGAGACGTGTACATCTATAATTACTTTTAATATGCTTGTTAGAAGAAGGAGAATTGAGAAAGAAGAGATGAGGAGATATAGAAAGGAGATTAAAGCAAGGAAAACAGAATAAAAACACATTATGATGAAGGCCTAGAGAAGCAAGGAGGAAAAGAGGTTGAAAATGAGGAGGCGGTAGAGAGAGAAGAGGAAGAAGAAGAGGAAGAGGAGGAGGAAGATGCTGATGATGATGAGAAGGTAGAAGAAGAGAAGACGAAAATGAAGATAATACGGAAAACGCAGAGAGAGAGAAAAAAAGATGCCTTAAAAGAGGAAGAGAAAGAAGAAAGAGAAAGAAGAAAGCACATCGCAAAAGCGCAAGCAAGCGGAAGGGGGGCCGACAAGCGAGCAGCCGACGGAAGGAGACACCTCACAAACGAGGAGCAAAACTCGAAACAAAAGCCGAGCGATCGCGGGCGTCTAATTGGCGAGCGCTGCGCCAATTGGAGTTCAAAGGTCGAACGAAACCCCTTTCTCCCGCGGGGAAAGTTCAAAGCGACTTTCTTCAGCTGGATGGCGCGCCGTTTAAGGGGTGTCGGGATTGCGGTATCAATGTCGGTCTGGTTCATTTGGGTTACGTAAATCTGGGAGAGTCGTTAAGGTTCTCTCTGTCTATGTCTCTGTTTCTTTTCTTTTTTTTTCTCTCTCTCTCTTTCATTCTCTCTTTCTCTCCCTCTCTCTGTTCAGTCTCCTCACCCTCCTTCCTTTATTCCTCTCTCGCTTCCCCCCTTTTCCCTCTCCCACCTGATGAACGGACAGCGCGTTGAAGGGGACACAATCCCTGCCATGGAAAACCGTTGCAACAAACAAGTAACGAGCGAACGAAGCTAACGAGTAGACCGAAACAGGGTGCAATAAATAAGAGATAAGGAATACCTTATATCCTTATCGTATCGCTCCCCACATCCCAGAATACCAACATTAAAAAGAAAAAGAGAAAGAAAAAGAAAAAAAATAAATAAAATAAACACATAAATCAATCACCTAAAAAAAATACAAAATCACAGACTATTAAAAACCTATATCCATGAGTTAATCAAATCAGTTATCAACTCAAACCTATCTCCTCCTCTCCTCTCCCTCCCTCCCCCTTCCCCCCTCTCCCTCCCTCTTTCCCCCTCCCCTCTCCACCAAGGGTTAACACCGGAAGAAAGTTAACTCCGGAGTTCGGGTCTTAAGTTCAGTCAAGTTTATCAGTTGAGGTGGACTGGCCTCGAGCCAATATTGGACGGTCACGTGGTTTGCATGCACGTTTGGAAATCAGTTTACGGCTGAGTCGAAAGATTTCTGGAAATTAGTTAATGCGAAATAAGGTATACATAAGTACAAAGATGTTGATGAAAATTGACTTACATGCGCACGTACACGTAAAAATAAGTCTATATAATATTTTTATGTGTGTGTGTGTGTGTGTGTGTGTGTGTGTGTGTGTGTGTGTGTGTGTGTGTGTGTGTGTGTGTGTGTGTGTGTGTGTGTGTGTGTGTGTGTGTGTGTGTGTGCGTGTGCGTGTGCGTGTGCGTGTGCGTGTGCGTGTGCGACTGTGCGTGTGCGTGTGTGTCTGTGTGCGTGTGTGTCTGTGTGCGTGTGTGTCTATGTGCGTGTGCGTGTGTGTCTATGTGCGTGTGCGTCTGTGCGTGTGTGTCTATGTGCGTGTGTGTCTATGTGCGTGTGTCTATGTACGTGTGTGTGTGTATGAACATCAATTCATACACACGTACATACATGAAGGTGAACGGCCTCTTCCGCCCAATATTCACCGTGAATGTTGTTTTGTCCAGAAAAAAGAGCATCACAATTTCATACCATTACTGTGTTGTATATCTTCAAAAAAAATCCGGTGGAGTTGTACCTTATATAAACTACCTTCCGGGAGAGAGAGAGAGAGAGAGAGAGAGAGAGAGAGAGAGAGAGAGATAGGGGGAGGGAGAGGAGGAGGAGGAGGAGGAGGAGGAGGAGGAGGAGGAGGGGGAGGGAGAAAGATAGAAAGAGAGGGAAAGGGAGAGGGAGAGGGAGAGGGAGAGGGAGAGAGAGAGATAGAGGGAAGGAGGGAGAGAGGGAGGGAGGGAGGGAGGGAGGGAGGAAGAGAGGGAGGGAGAGCAAGTGAAAGAAGAGAAAATAAATATAAACACACAAGACAAATCAAATAAAAAAGAACCTACAAAAGAACAACCAACAAAGACAATCCAAACAAACCGAAAGCGAGCAAGCAAGCAAGCAACCCACAAGCAAGAAGAGCAGCAAAACCCGAGGGCGGAGGAAGCCCCAACACCTACAATTCAGGCGCCGACGAAAACGGAAGTCTGCGCATCCTCGCCCATAGCCACTTCCGGTCGGCCTCGCAGGTAACGACGTGGGGTCAGCAACGAATGCGCAACACCTATCTCGTGCTAACAACAACTAAAAACAACCATATCAACAACAATAACCACAAAGGACAATGACAATTGCTAAAACAATAATAACAATAACAAAAACAACAAAAGCAACGCCAGTTGAAAAGAAAAAAAAAACAGCAGCAGCAAAAAAACAACCAAAATAACAGTATTAATCCAATAACGAGAAAAGTAACAATAACACTTACAAAAAAAAACGACAAAAACGTCAGTAACAAAAACACACACACCATCAGTAACAACATCAGCAACAGCAGCAGAAGCAAAATAACGCTATTCTGACTACACCCGAAACGTGACTATTATTTCGGGAACTGAAAACAATACCGACAATCAGCTGTTTCGCGGAACACTGATTGTTACGATAAGATGGTGTTTCGCTTGCTTCATAAACCGCTTCAAAGAAAAACAACAACATATATATGTATGATTTGGGTGTCCGCGGTGGTCCTTTGTTTTTCTGTTTGTTTTCTTGTTTTTCTTTGGAATGTGATATTAGTGTAGGTGTTTATATGTATATATACAGAGTGTATTCGTGTGCATATCACGTTAATTATTCATTTTGTATTTACTTTTTCATAACACTCTTCACTCTTAAGTGTTAAGTTACCCCCATCCTCTCTCTCTCGCTCGCTCGCTCGCTCTCTCTCTCTCTCTCTCTCTCTCTCTCTCTCTCTCACACACACACACACACACACACACACACACACACAAACACACGAAAAAAAAAATCACAAACGCAAAGCATCACTTTCGCATCCTCAGAATCTCCCAAGACAAAATGCGGAAAAGCCACTCGCCGAACGATCACCGTAACTAGCAACGCAACCACGACGTCTCAATCCACTCGCAACGACAAAGACTGTCTTCGCTTCACCTCCATCCCTACTCCCCCCCCCCCCTCTCTCTCTCTCTACCGTAATGAAATTAACCAATTAATTAATATCACACTAATCCCTTCCCCATCCAAACACAAATTACAATCATAAGCGAGAGAGAGAGAGAGAGAGAGAGAGAGAGAGAGAGAGAGAGAGAGAGAGAGAGAGAGAGAGAGAGAGAGAGAGAGAGAGAGAGAGAGAGAGAGAGAGAGAGAGAGAGAGAGAGAGAGAGAGAGAGATATAGAGAGAGAGAGAGAGAGAGAAGGGGAGAGAGGGTGCATGTCGTTTGCATCGACGAAACAGTTGTCATGCAAATAAGACTTCTGTCACACCACCTTCCTCTTGTGCATGCATGTACGTTTGCTTTCTTGCTTGTATGTTTACGAATACATGCTTATACAAACATTTGTGCAGTAGTAATTATGTTTATAAGGCAATTTGTGTGTAAATATGTATGTTTATATTCCTGTCTGTCTGCATCTATGTAGTCACGTATGAACCCAGAGGGAAGTGCAACTATGCATATTCAGATATGCATATGTAGATGTATATATCCATGTCTGTACTTATTTATGTATGCAAGTATGACAGTATGTAAGTCTGTCTCCCGTCTCCCAGTCTGCCAGTCTCTCCGGCAGTCGCTGTAGTTAGGCTGTTCGCTGCGTGTCTGCCTGAATGTCAACAGCCCTCGATCCTACACAACGACCGGAAGTAACGGGAAATCCTCAAGACGCAAGACAGCAACATCTCCTCCCCTCAACCCCCGCCCTCCGTCCCTCCTTCTCTTTCTTTATCCTCAGACCACACCCGTTTACCTTTCCTTACCTTCCCTCCATCCTTTCATAGGTTCCCTCCGTCCTCCACCCAACTCCCTCCATCGTCCCCGTCCGCCCTCTACACTCTCTACAGCTTCCCTTTCTTCCTCCATCCTATCCTATGTATGCTCTCCACCCTTTCTTACCCTCCTTCTACATACCCCCATCCACCGTCTCCTATCCTCCCTCAACCCCCCCCCCCCCTCTCAACCTCACCCTCTTACACGCCCCCTCCACCCTCCACACCCCTCCCTCCTCCCTCTATCCTCCACCGTCTTCCTCTCCCAGGTAAGAGCCAACGCCCATTCGACAAAACAAAGAGAAAAAAAATAAAATAAAATAAAGTAAAC
>BOPN01005029.1:15000-17500 GCA_017312705.2 Penaeus japonicus | reverse complement strand
AGAGAGAGATATATAAAAAAAACACACACAAAACAACAACAACAACGAGAGGGCGGCAGAGAGAGCAGCAGCCCAAACAGTGTCACGTGGGACTCACTCGCCCCAATAAAGCAGTGACGCAACACAGTGACAGCATGATCGTCACGCTCCGCCTCTCTCCTGCCTCACCCCCTCCCCCCTCTCCCTCCCTCCCTTCCCACCACCTCCCTCTTCTCCCTTCCCGCCTCCTCCTAACCTCCCCACTCCCTCATCCCATCCACCTTCCATCTCCCCCCTCCCCTCCTCACACCCTCACCTCACTCCTACTCCTCCCCCCCCTCCTCCTCGTCTCCCCACTCCCTCACATCCCATCCACCTTCCACCTCTCCCAATCCCCAATCTCCTCCTTCTCCCCTCCTCTTACCCCACCTTCCTCTCCCATACCTTACCCTCACCCTCCCCATTCACCCCCTTAACCCTTAACCACTTTTCCACTTTTTCTCCCCTTACCTGTCCCTCCCCCTTTCCCTTTCCCCACCCACATCCCCCAAGGCTTCATCCCTTCCCCCCCCTCCCCTCCTTTCCCCTCCTCCCTCTCCCTCCTCCCTCCCTCCCCACCCCAACCATTCCCTCCCTCACTCCCCCACCCAACCCTTCCCTCCCTCCTTCCAAACTCCCCCACCCCAACCCTGCCCTCCCTCCCTCACTCCCCCACCCACCCCCTCCTTCCAAACTCCCGTTCTGCCGCAACCGTTAACGCAAGACTTACGATGGAGGGGGGACACCTTGCGTATGAATAATATTTTCCAGCACGCGAGAGAACGAGCCTTTGGTACGAATGGAGTCGACGGTGCAATGACTGTAAGATTTCCTTTTTTTTCGTATATATACTTTTCCTATTCTTCTTTTATGATTACTTTTTTTTACTTATTCGTTTATCTATCTATTTTTTTCTTAATAGGCTTAAGACACAAAAATAATGGAGAAAAAGTAATAATAACGACATTAATAATAATAATAATAATAATAATAATAATAACAATAATGATAATAATAATAAATAACGTAATAAAAATGACACCTGTGTAAACAAATAAAAGCCCATATTCACCTTAGACACGGCAGTTAAATTTGATAATATCCCTCCTAAGGCACCAGTTACAACAAATGTCAGCGCTGTGCCACGCAGAGCCACCACAGTGCCAACGTCTACACCGCACCCCATGCCCCTTTAGTGCCAAGAGAATGCCAGGCAGGTTCACATTACAGACAACTAATAGGATAGTGTACGAATAATAACAATAACAACGACATCAATAACAAACACATATAATAGACGGAAGAATGAAAACAAACAAGCAAAAATAAAAATCTTCCCTTTCCCCTCTTCTCCTTTTTGTTTTGCTTATTCCACCCTTCTCGTATTTTCTCTTATCACATTATCCTTTTTTCTCTTTCTCCTCCTTATTATAAATCACAAAACTGTAGTCAAGTCCAACAAAGCAAACACGCGGCACTTTGGTAAGGACATCCACAGCTAAAGTCATGCGCAGCAATCATGCATGCCTAACTGGACCATGCACGACAATAGGGCATGAGGTGTACCCTTTCACACGTCACCCTGTTTACTGAGGGACAGCTGTGCGCGATCGTAGAGGAGTATCAGGTGGCACACTGTCGCTCGTCTGCACAGTCACCACACACTCGAAGTCATAAGATCGTTTTCATCATATTTGTCCCCACAGTATCGTCTTTTCATCAACACTTCACTACTGCTCTTTTTTCTTCTTTTTCTTCTTCTTTTTCTTCTTCCCCTGCCCTTGCCCCTTCCCCTCCCCTTTTTTCCTCCTTATTTTTTTCTAGCCCCCTCTCTCCTCTTCCTCCTCCTCCTTCTCATTATTCTTCCTCAACCCTCGTTACGATTCTCTCGACTTTCCTTCCTCTTGGCTCCATAGCTTGACTTTTACTCCCTCTCTCTCTTTCCCATACTTTTTGCAAGGAAGTTATTGAGTTGTTTTTCCCATCCCCCATCCTACTTCAAGCAATCTTTTCCTTACTCTCTCTCCTTACCTCCATTCCATTCTCTCCCCCCCCCACTCCATCCACTCTTCTCCTTCCCCCTCCTCACTCCTCCTCCCTGCATACCCTTCTTCTCCCTCCTCCATCTGTCCCCTTCGCTCCCTAAATCCCTTCCCTCCCAGTGTCTCCTCATCCCCCTCCTCCCTATTTTCCCTTTCTCTCTCTTCCCTCCCTCCCTTTCTTACTCTCCTCCCTCGTTTCCCTTCTTCCCCCTACATCCCCTTCCTCGCCCCTGTTTCCTATGTTTCCTCTTCCTCCTCCTCTCCCTCCCCCCTGTTTCCTCTTCTCCCCTCCCCTCCTCCGCACATTCCCTTTCTCTCCCTACTTCTTCCTTACTCTTATCCCCCTCCCTCTCCCGCCCGCCCCCTACTCCAATTCCTCTCCTGTCAAGATCCCTTCCCCTTTTTTTCTTAACTTTCCCCTCAACTTGTTACCTAACGCG
>BOPN01005029.1:0-2500 GCA_017312705.2 Penaeus japonicus | reverse complement strand
CCCGCAGACCTCGTTACTCTTGATTTGATATTGACTTCACAAATATCACGCGAGAAAAAAAAAAAAAAATCTGAGTCCCGCTAAAAAAACGAATACATAAATAAATAAACAATTAAAATACAATAAACATAATGGTACTGATAATAATAAAAAAAAAAAAAAAAAATATATATATATATATATATATATATATATATAATGATAATCTATACACCTGAAACCAAAAAAGGCAATACACTTCAATTGTTGCAGAAAATCACACACTTAAAAGAAAGAAATAAAGAAAGTAAATCGAAAGAAAAAAATAAGCAAGAGGACTATTTAATGAAAGCGCTTGCACCAAGAGTTCATCTTCTCAGCTCGCACGCTCAGGAAGCCAGTATAATCTGAAACCGACGCAGAATATGAGGTAACATAATTAACATAATTAAATCAGGGACAATAAAAATGATAAGAAAATTAGATGACAATTCCTCTCTCTCTCTCTCTCTCTCTCTCTCTCTCTCTCTCTCTCTCTCTCTCTCTCTCTCTCTCTCTCTCTCTCTCTCTCTCTCTCTCTCTCTCTCTCTCTCTCTCTCTCTGTCTCTCTCTCTCTCTCTCTCTCTCTCTCTCTTTATCTCCTTCTTCCTCTTTCTCTTTATATCTATTTCTTTCTCTCTCCCTCTGTCTTCGTCGCTTTCTGTCCCCCCACTCATTCTTCTTTCTCACTTGCATTTTTTTTTCTTTTTTTTTCTCATTCTCTCACTATTTCCACTACAACATCCCCAGCCTCCCACTCCTCTCCCTCCCCCATTCCCCCTCCCTTTCCCTCTCCCCCTCCTCCCCTACTCCCTACTCCCCTTCCCTCTCCCTTTCCCTTTCCCTCCCCCCATCCCCCCTCCCTCCCTTTCCCATCTCTCCCAGTCCTCTCCTACCCCCCCCTACTCCCTTTCCCATCTCACCCCTCCCTTACCATCTCCCTCTCCCTCTCCCCCCCCATCCCCCTCCACTCCCTTTCCCCATCTCTCCCCTCCTTTCCCTCTCCCCTCTCTTCCCCCTACTCCCTTTCCCATCTCTCCCCCTCCCTTTCCCTTTCCCCCTCTCTCTCCCCCCCTTCCCTCCCTTTCCTTTTCCCCTTCCTCTCCCTCTCCCTCTCCCCCTCCCCCCTCCCTCCCTCCCTCCCCCCCCTCCCCCCCGCCTTTGAGTCTCCCGGCGGCGCGAGGGGGAAACCGCCTACCCTCCGATTGGGCGCCGATTGGATGCCGGACCGAACGCCAATTTCCGCGATGTGGTCGAGGCGGCTCTTGATTGGCCAGTCGCCGCTCCCTCAGCTGGGCGTTTAAGGGCGACGCTCAAGGGCTGGATGGGCGGGGAGGATATGGAGTGGGGGCTGGGGAGGGGAGGAAGGAAGTGAGGGGAAGAGGGAGGAGGTGGGGGAGGAAGAAGGGAGAGGAGAAAGGCGGAGATGGTGGATGGACGAGGGAGGGGATGTGGGAGGAAAGGGGAGGAGGAGAGAGGAAGGGGACGGGGGATGGGAGGGAGGAGGAAAGATAAGGAGAAGGAAAGAAAGGAGCGAGATAGATAGAGAGAGAGAGAACACAATCATCCAGAAAAACAGACAGAAAAAATAGATACGCAAGCGGGTACAAACGAGAAAGATAAACAAGGGATGGAGAAAGACGAACGAAGCAAGTGAAAAAGAAGAAGAAGAAGAAGGAGAAGAGAGGTTGGACAGACAGACACAGAGACCTGGCAGCTGCCTATCTCATCACCTGTTCTACTAATGGAAGTTGCCAAGTTCTTTTGCCTTTAGGTCTGTGCTCTTTCTAGGTGTCGACTGAAGGTCATCCGTGCAACAATAACGATGATAATAGCAGTCATATATGCAACAAAAATCGTCAGTGACAACATCGGAATACAACAAACCTTAACAATACTAATAGCAATACAATAATCAACAACTATAACATCAACGGCAGTAACAACAGTTAAAACAACAAAAATAAAATTATTGCAATAACATCAAACAAACTATCCTGCTTTTTTTTTTTTTTCTGAATGCAACAAGTCGGAATAACATTTCTGCTTTTCAAATCCTCCTCACCACCAACCAGTCAATTATCAAATGATTATCATCATCAACCTGTCAATTATTAAATCATCACCATTAACTTGTCAATCATTAAATAATCGTTATCGAATCGCCGTCATTCTCAACCTGTCAATCACCAAAGAGTTACCATCACCAAACTGTCAATTATCAAATAATTATCACCACCAACCAGTCAATCACCAAATATCTACCATCACCAACCTGTCAACCTGTCATCAATCACTACTAATCTGTCAAGGGAATCATGCCCTCGGAAAAAAAAACTGGATAACTGTTTCATCATGTACTAAGGCCGATAATGTATAACTTTTCTATCATAAAATACTGCATGATTCGTGATGCAAAGACGATAACAATAAATAAATAGATGAACTAATATAAACTTATACTAACAGAGATAACGTCTAT
>BOPN01005028.1:90000-107747 GCA_017312705.2 Penaeus japonicus | reverse complement strand
CCTCTACAGGCGCTTCCGGTTCCTGGCGAAGAAGGGCCCGGGCGCGCTCAGCCAGGAGGATCTGGAGGAGGTAGGAAGTGTGGCTGTGTGGTTGGGTGTGGTTGTGGTTGTTTTGGCTTGGTTGCGTGTGTGGTTGTGGTTGTGTGGATGTTGTGTGTGTGGTTGTGATTGTTTAGGTCTGGTTGTGTGTGGTTGTGGTTGTGTGGATGTTGTGTGTGTGGTTCTGATTGTTTTGGTTTGGTTGTGTGTGGTTTGGTTGTATGTGGTTGTGATTGTTTAGGTCTGGTTGTGTGTGGTTGTGATTGTTTTGGCTTGGTTGCGTGTGTGGTTGTGATTGTTTAGGTCTGGTTGTGTGTGGATGTTGTGTGTGTGGTTGTGATTGTGTGGATGCATGTGTGGTTGTGATCGTTAAGGTGTGGTTGTATGGTCGTAAAATTGTGGTTGTGATTGTACAGGTGCGATTGCATGAATGTAGTTGTATGGTTGTAATTGTGTGTAGCCGTAGATGTGAGATTGTATGGCTGTGATTGTATGTGGTTGTAGAAGTTATTGTGTGATTGTTATGTGTGGTTGTGATTGTAGATATGAGGTTGTATTGTATTGATTGCGTGGATGTGGTTGTATGACTGTGATTGTGTGTGGTTGTGGAAGTCATTGTTGTCATGTGTGGTTGTAACTGTAAAGATGTGGTTGTGCGGTTCTGGAGGTTGTTGTATGATTGTGACTGTTTTGAGTGATTGTGATAGTGCGGGTGTGGATATGTGATTGTGTGTGTGTGTGTATACATACATATATATATATATATATATATATATATATATATATATATGTGTGTGTATATATATAATATATATATACATACATATATATATGTGTGTGTATATAATATATATATATATACATACATATATATATATATATATATATATATATATATATATATATATATATATATATATATATATATATATATATATATATATATATATATATATATATATATATATGTATGTATGTATGTATATATACTACATATGTGTAAATATGTGTACGAGGATTTGCTTACATTTGTGCACATGTGTACGATGATTTGTATACGTTCATGTAAAAGAAAATATTGATAATAATTATAATAAAATAACGACAAACAAACAAAATAGAATATAATCAAAAGAAAGAAAACAAATAAATAGATAAAAACAGGAAATAAAACATTAAAATCAAACCTAACAACAAAAACAAATATAAACAAACATTCACTATACAAACAAACAAAAAAAGAAACAAAACAAACCTACCCTCCCCCCAAAAAAAAACACCCTAACCAAACAAACAAAAAACAAACAAAAATACACAACTCAAACCTCAAAAAAACAACAAAAAAAAACACAACTCAAACCTCAAAAAACAAATAATAATAATAAATAAATAAATAAAACCTCAAAAAAAAAAAAATCTTAAAAAACAAATGGAACCTCAAAAAAAAAAAAATAATAATAATAATAAAATAAAATAAATAAACTCCCCCCTCCCCCCCACCCCCCGCAGTACAAGCTCCTCCAGGCTGGCATGGAGACAATCTACAGCACAGCGACAATATGTGATTTCCACGACGACACCCAGTGTGACCTGACCCTCGAGCCCGGTAAGGTCATAGGGAGAAGGAGAGTGTTGAGTGAGTCAGTGAGTCACGGATGAAGTTTATCCTGTGTGAGTTGTTGAGTCATTGGTAGAGTTTAAGGTAACTTTGTGGGTCATTGGTGAGGTTCAAGGTAACTTAGTGGGTCATTGGTGAGGTTCAAGGTAACTTTGTGAATCATTGCTGAGGTTCAAGGTAACTTAGTGAGTTATTGACGAGGTTCAAGGTTACTTAGTGAGTCATTGGTGAGGTTCAAGGTAACTTAGTGGGTTATTGGTGAGGTTCAAGGTAACTTAGTGGGTCATTGGTGAGGTTCAAGGTAACTTAGTGAGTTATTGGTGAGGTTCAAGGTAACTTAGTAGGTCATTGGTAGAGTTCAAGGTAACTTAGTGGGTCATTGGTGAGGTTCAAGGTAACTTAGTGGGTCACTGGTAAGGTTCAAGGTAACTTAGTGGGTTATTGGTGAGGTTCAAGGTAACTTACTGATTTATTGGCAAGGTTAAAGGTAATTTAGTGGGTTATTGGTGAGGTTCAAGGTAACTTAGTGGGTCATTGGTGAGGTTCAAGGTAACTTAGTGGGTTATTGGTTAGGTTCAAGGTAACTTAGTGGGTTATTGGTGAGGTTCAAGGTAACTTAGTGGGTTATTGGTGAGGTTCAAGGTAACTTAGTGTGTTATTGGTGAGGTTCAAGGTAACTTAGTGGGTTATTGGTGAGGTTCAAGGTAACTTAGTGAGTTATTGGTGAGGTTCAAGGTAACTTAGTGGATTATTGGTGAAGTTCAAGGTAACTTAGTGAGTTATTGGTGAGGTTCAAGGTAACTTAGTGGGTTATTGGTGAGGTTCAAGGTAACTTAGTGGGTTATTGGTGAGGTTCAAGGTAACTTAGTGAGTTATTGGTGAGGTTCAAGGTAACTTAGTGGGTCATTGGTGAGGTTCAAGGTAACTTAGTGGGTTATTGGTGAGGTTCAAGGTAACTTAGTGGGTCATTGGTGAGGTTCAAGGTAACTTAGTGGGTTATTGGTGAGGTTCAAGGTAACTTAGTGGGTCATTGGTGAGGTTCAAGGTAACTTAGTGGGTCATTGATGAGGCTCAAGGTAACTTAGTGAGTTATTGGTGAGGTTCAAGGTAACTTAGTGGGTCATTGGTGAGGTTCAAGGTAACTTAGTGGGTCATTGGTGAGGCTCAGGGTAACTTAGTGAGTTATTGGTGAGGTTCAAGGTAACTTAGTGAGTTATTGGCAAGGTTCAAGGTAACTTTGTGGGTCATTGGTGAGGTTCAAGGTAACTTAGTGGGTCATTGGTGAGGCTCAAGGTAACTTTGTGAATCATTGCTGAGGTTCAAGGTAACTTAGTGAGTTATTGGCGAGGTTCAAGGTTACTTAGTGAGTCATTGGTGAGGTTCAAGGTAACTTAGTGGGTTATTGGTGAGGTTCAAGGTAACTTAGTGGGTCATTGGTGAGGTTCAAGGTAACTTAGTGAGTTATTGGTGAGGTTCAAGGTAACTTAGTAGGTCATTGGTAGAGTTCAAGGTAACTTAGTGGGTCATTGGTGAGGTTCAAGGTAACTTAGTGAGTTATTGGTGAGGTTCAAGGTAACTTAGTGGGTTATTGGTGAGGTTCAAGGTAACTTAGTGAGTTATTGGTGAGGTTCAAGGTAACTTAGTGAGTTATTGGTGAGGTTCAAGGTAACTTAGTGGGTTATTGGTGAGGTTCAAGGTAACTTAGTGGGTCATTGGTGAGGTTCAAGGTAACTTAATGGGTTATTGGTGAGGTTCAAGGTAACTTAGTGGGTTATTGGTGAGGTTCAAGGTAACTTAGTGGGTCACTGGTAAGGTTCAAGGTAACTTAGTGGGTTATTGGTGAGGTTCAAGGTAACTTAGTGGGTTATTGGTGAGGTTCAAGGTAACTTAGTGGGTCATTGGTGAGGTTCAAGGTAACTTAGTGGGTTATTGGTGAGGTTCAAGGTAACTTAGTGGGTTATTGGTGAGGTTCAAGGTAACTTAGTGGGTTATTGGTGAGGTTCAAGGTAACTTAGTGTGTTATTGGTGAGGTTCAAGATAACTTAGTGAGTTATTGGTGAGGTTCAAGGTAACTTAGTGAGTTATTGGTGAGGTTCAAGGTAACTTAGTGGGTCATTGGTGAGGTTCAAGGTAACTTAGTGGGTCATTGGTGAGGTTCAAGGTAACTTAATGGGTTATTGGTGAGGTTCAAGGTAGCTTAGTGGGTTATTGGTGAGGTTCAAGGTAACTTAGTGGGTCATTGGTGAGGTTCAAGGTAACTTGGTGGGTCATTGGTGAGGTTCAAGGTAACTTAGTGGGTCATTGGTGAGGTTAAAGGTAACTTAGTGAGTTATCGGTGAGGTTAAAGGTAACTTAGTGGGTTATTGGTGAGGTTCAAGGTAACTTAGTGGGTCATTGGTGAGGTTCAAGGTAACTTAGTGGGTCATTGGTTAAGTTCAAGGTAATTAGTGAGTTATTGCTAGAGTTCAAGGTAACTTAGTGAGTTATTGGTAAGGTTCATGGTAACTTAGTGAGTTATTGGCGAGGTTCAAGCTAACAAAGTTCAAAGTGACTAAAGGGAGTTATTGGCAAAGTTCAAGGTAACTTAGAGGGTCACTGACAATCTAAGTGAGTCAATGACAAAGTTTAATCTAACTCAAGGTAACTTTATCAGTGAGTCATTAATAATATCTAAAGTAACGTAGACCATTGAGTCATTAATAACTCTTATTGTTTGAGTCAATGAATCAATAGATGTGTGATTGATAAAGTTTATCGTTTAAGATCATGAATCAAAGATAGGGCATTGATAAAGTTTGATCTTGAGAGAATCATTGATAAACAAGGTAAGGTTAACCATGCGAGTCAGTGATAAACAGTTTATTGTGTGATAAGTAAGGTCCCTGAAAAGAAAAGAAAAAATAAATGCTTTGTAATCAAGTTGATGAATCAATAGATACTTAATAATGCCGATGTTTTGATACGTTAGAGAAATAAATATATACATTTACATAAATTTTCTCCTTTCCCTCTCAGGATCTCAACGAACTACCATTTCAAATACTTTCAATTTCAATACTACCATTTTCAATACATTCAATTTCAATACTACCATTTTCAATACTTTCAATTTCAATACTACCATTTTCAATACTTTCAATTTTAATACTACCATTTTCAATAATTCATCATCCTTATTCTCATCACAAATCCCTCCTCAGACATCGAAATGGTCCTCGCCACGTCCGTAGACTGGGAAGAGCTGCGACATGCGTGGGTGGAATGGCGGGAAAACACTGGAAAATTAATGCGAGAAGATTTCATTCGTTTTGTCGAACTGTCGAACAAGGCGGCGACTTTGGACGGTGAGAATAATAACCTTGTGTTTTTTGTTTTTGTTTTATTTATCATCGATGGTGTTCCTGTTATTTTTATCATTTCTGTTACTTATCATTTATTCACCTTCCGATAGATTAGATCCCGAAATAAAGTACGTTGTTGACTTTATTGGATATGTAGATAACTAAACACATGAATAAATACGGCAGTATAGAGTAAGTGACTATACATTTAAATAACAGCTCTCCTAACCATTATCAGTATTAATCTTAACTTGCAATTGCAAAATATCCACAGGGACTGTTTTTTTTCAGTTATCCCCCAAAATCACTAATTTTTTGGTCCTATATTATTCTCAGCTAATGAAGCATATTTTAATTACTCGAAAAATGTTTGATTGGTGTTTCGTTAATTTATATTTTCTATCTATCGAGTTTTGTTATGAATCTATTCTTACCCGGAAGGTTATTCTTACTTGAAATATAGTAAATATAGGTATATATTTCCCCTCCTGAAGGACAGTCTTATTTCTGGCATACCTTTATTTTCATTATTCTGATATCAATATTAATTCAATTGGTAAAATCATCATTCCATCATCATATCACTACAATCACCACCACCATCATTAACAACCTCCAACCTGATTTTCTTCGCCGCGAACAGATTTCGACAACACGGGCTCCTATTGGCTGAACGGCTACACGGTCACCCAACGAGAGGCCGACAAATACACAGGCGGCCAGTCATTGGACCAGCAGCAGTTCAGGGCGATGGCCGAGGAGGCGTGGCAGAAGGTAGGGGGGTGTTGACGGTGTTGCCTATGAAGGGGCGTGGTTTTTGATGGTCGGTGAAAGGGGCGTGGGTTTCGATGGTCGGTAAAGGGGGCGTGGTTTTTGATGGTCGGTGAAGGGGCGTGGGTTTTGATGGTCGGTGAATGGGGCATGGATTTTGATAGTCGGTGAAGGGGGCGTGGGTTTTGATGGTCGGTGAAAGGGGCGTGGGTTTTGATGGTCGGTGAAAGGGGCATGTTTTTTGATAGTCGGTGAAAGGGGCATGTTTTTTGGTAGTCGGTGAAAGGGGCATGTTTTTTGATAGTCGGTGAAAGGGGCATGTTTTTTGATAGTCGGTGAAAGGGGCATGTTTTTTGATAGTCGGTGAAAGGGGCGTATGATTGAGTAGTCATTGGAGGGGAGTGGTTTTTTGATGGTCGGCGAAAGGGGCGTGGTTAATGATGGTTGGTGAAAGGGGCGTGGTTGCAGGTGAGGTTGAGGAGACTTAAGTCCAGTGGGCGTTGAGAAGGCGTGGTCTAACAAGTGTTGAAAGCGTTGAACAGGTCCCTTGGATCATTGGTGTCATTAGATCAGTGTTTGTAAGAATGTGTTAGTATGAGGATGCCTTAGACTGTGTTATTAAAAGCGAACGCCGTATTCTTTGGCTATAAGTACTTGACTTCGTTATTGGAAATAGTAATTTGGTATTTACGAGTGATATTTTTCTAGTAATAAGAAGTGACTCGGTGGTTTCCTAAATTTTAGATATGAATAAGCGATATATGAAGAGAGCTAGTTAGCTATGTTGTTATGAGTAAGTGACAGTGGAACCAGACAGCTTAAGTGCCGGTCCCAAGCCTGGTTAAATGGGGAGGGAGGGTTGGTGGTAGGAAGGGCATCCGGCTGACCAAGACAAATCATGCTATGGATCAGATATACCAAAATAGAAGACAGTGGAGTAGCAAGAAATAAGAAAAGAAAAGGAAGAAGAGTCGGTTGAGACTCTGACTTTATTGTGTTGCAAAGGGTGACTTGAATGAGGGTTTTGTTGCATAGGTAGAGATTTGGATGTTTGTTATGATGAGCATGATTCTGTGACTGTTTCGTGTTGTATCAGTGAAGGAAAATACGAATTTAAACATAGATATATAGTTTTATTTTATCTCTTCCCATCTCTCTCTCTCTATCTCTCCAATTTACATCTATCCCTCCCTTCCATTGTGTCTCTCTGTCTTCCATTTAATCTTTACCTTCCTGTTTTTATCTTCTTTTCTTTCTTTTATTTTTCTACCTCTCTCCTCCTCTTCTACCTCTTCCTCTCTTTCCCCCCTCCTCTCTTCTCTTTCCCTCTCCCCTCTGCTCATCTCTCCCTCCCCCCGTCACCTTCCCCACCTTTTTTACCCCCCCCCCACCTCTCTCCTCTTCCCATCATATGCCCCATTCCTTCCCTTATTCCCCCCCCCCCTCTCTTATACCTTCTCTACCTCTTTTCCCTCCCCCTTTCTCCTCCCTCCTCCTCCGCTTCCCCCCACCTCTTTTACCACCCCTGCCCCTCCGCCGCCCCCCGCCCTCATCCCTCATCCCATCTCTCACCCCCTCCTTCCCTCCCTCCCCCCAGGTATCCGAAGGCCTATACAAGAAACTTCACGCCTACGTCAGGATGCGGCTCTCTGAAGTCTACCCTGGAAAGATAGATTCCACAGGGCCCATTCCAGCTCACATTCTCGGTATGGTGTTGTGTGTTGCGTCCTGCTGGTGTTGTAGATGTTTGTCTTAGTTTGTGTTGTTGGTATGGTGTCGGTGGTGGTGTTGTAAATGATTGTCTCCGTCTGTGTTGTTGGTATGGTGTCGGTGGTGGTGTTGTAGATGTTTGTCTTCGTCTGTGTTGTTGGTATGGTGTCGTTGGTGGTGTTGTAGATGTTTGTCTTCGTCTGTGTTGTTGGTATGGTGTCGTTGGTGGTGTTGTAGATGTTTGTCTTAGTTTGTGTTGTTGGTATGGTGTCGGTGGTGGTGTTGTAGATGTTTGTCTTAGTTTGTGTTGTTGGTATGGTGTCGGTGGTGGTGTTGTAGATGTTTGTCTTCGTCTGTGTTGTTTGTTGCGTCCTGCTGGTGTTGCAGATGTTGTTCTTCGTCTGTGTTGTTGGTATGGTGTTGATGGTGGTGTTGCAGTTGTGTTGTCCGACTTATGTCTTTGGTATAGTGTTAGTGGTGGTGTTGCAGATGTCTATTCTCGTCCGTGTCTTAGTTATGGTGTTGTAAATGAGTATCACAACAAATATCGTCCGTCTGGTGTTGATGGTGTTGTTTGTGTATTGGTGGTATCTATATATTCCATCCCATAACCTCGGTATAGTGTCGTGGATGGTGGTGGTGTTGTGTTGGTATTCTGGTATTTGTGTTGTTATTGTTTTTGTTGGTTGTGTTACTGTCAGCGATATTGTTGGTATTATTATTGCTTTTGTCTGTGTTATATGTTATTTGTCTTTGATGTTATTGTTTTCGTCTTTATTTAATGTTATTTGTCCTTATTATTGTTTTCGTCTTTATTTGATGTCATTTGTCTTTGCTGTTATTGATTTCGTCTTTATTTGATGTTATTTGTCTTTGTTGTTATTGTTTTCGTCTTTATTTGATGTTATTTGTCTTTGTTGTTATTGTTTTCGTCTTTATTTGATGTTATTTGTCTTTGTTGTTATTGGTTCCGTCTTTATTTGATGTTATTTGTCTTTGGTGTTTTTGTTTTTGTTCCGTTTTTGCTGCCCAATCCCCGCCTCTATCGTCCGTATGTTGTCCTTGTCGTTTTTGTTGCAAATGCATATGCAAGATTATATCCTTAGAGTCACTGGTGTATTGTCCTTGTTGTTGCGAGTGTATTTGTTGATCAGGTTGCTTTCGTTGTTGGAAACATTTTTGTTATTGTTATCAATGTTGTTGTTTCCGCAGCTGATTTCTTAATTTCCAATTGCTACCAGTGCCATCAACATCACTGTTATTGCTATAGTTGATATTGCAACATCACTTTTATATATACATGTCTTTTTTTTTGTTATTAGAGTTGTTACTGTCATCATTACTGTTGTTATTTCACTGTTATTAGAGTTATTACTGCCACCACTACTGTTGTCACTTCGTTTGAGTTAAATGCAATTTTGTTCCTTTTCTTATATTAACCATCACTGTTATCATTTTCTTTTGTTAATACCATGTTAATTTTGGTGTCACTGCTGCTGTACTTACATGTACTTACACTACTATAATTATTTATAAGTGTTTTGATTATCACCAATATCATTGATATCTGTTTTATTATTGATTTTTTTCTGATTGCTGTTATCATTTCTTTCTTATTTTTTCATATTTCCTTCTCGGATTTAAATTCTTCTTTTTCTTATTCTCTTTCTTCTTGTTATGCTTATTCCCCTTCTTCTTTTTCTTTTTCTTATTCTCTTTCTTCTTTTCCCTCCTCCTCGTACTCCCGTTTCCTCCTCCTCCTTCTTCTTCCTCCTCCTCCTGCTCCTGCTTCTGCTCCTCGTCCCACTCTCTTCCTCTTTCTTCTTATTCCTCCTCCTCCTCATTCCTCTTCTTATTCTTCCCCTTCCTGTTCCTTATCCCTTTCTCATCTTCCTCCCCTCTTCCCTACTTCCTTCACCAATCTCACTCCATCCCTCACCTCCTCCACTATCTTCTTAAACTCCCCAATCTCACATGACCTCCCTTGACCCCGTATGACCTCTGACCTCCCTTGGCACGACAGGTAACATGTGGGCACAGGACTGGTCAAACATCGCCCGTCACGTCATGCCCTTCCCAGAGATGCCAAGTTTCGACGTCACTGAGAGTATGGTTGCCAATGTAAGTTTTTTGTTATCCTTTTTTTTGAGTTCTTATTATCTATTTTTTATGTTGATTAAATATTGTTATTGTGTTTAGTTGGTTAATATGAGATTTTTTTCTTTTTTTTTTTTTTTTTTTTTTTTGGGGGGGGGGGGGGGTTGATAGAGCTTTCTTTTGGTTGATGAAGTATTTTGTAATAATGATAAAATTTTAGTTTTATTTAGTAGTAAAATGATTTGTAGTAATAATAATAAAAAAGTTCCTTTAGTTAATATAACATTTCTGTGTCCTTCTTAGCTGATTATTTTTTTTTTTTCAAATAATATATATTTGCTTTTTGGCTGATAGAGCATTTTAATTTTAATTGATTTATTAATCATTTGGTTTATAGATATCTCTTTTTTGGTTGATAAAGCATTTTGAAATTTATATTGGGTTGAAGGTTCATTTTTAAATTTCATTTTTGGTTAATAGTACAGTTTTGAATTTCATTTTGATAGGTTGATATTCTTTCTTAATTCAGTTAGGAATGTAAGTTAGTTGTCCATTATATATTAGTCAGTTTTAATATTATTTTTTGGTTGATAATGTAAGATGGTTGTCTGTCTAATTTATATTTTCATTAGACATTTATTCTTCTCTTCTGACTTCTCTTTGATTATCATGTTTATTGTTATTTTTCATCTCTTTTAGTGGATTGATAACTTCATCTGGTTTACAATTATGTAAATTCTAGTTTTTCTTTCTTTTAAATTTCGTTTTAAAATTTGTATATAAATTTGGTCTTTCCTTCAAGTTCCTTTTTCCCTTTGTTAAGTGAGGAGTATCTTTTTTTTCAAATACTTATTTAGTTAATGATTTCTTGATGTTTATTTACTCTTTTTTTGGTCCACATCTTTTTTCGTTAATGGTCTGTGTTCATTTATCTTAATTTCAATATTCATTTTTGGGTCATTCACTTATCTCTTTTGGTGCTTTAAGTTTAATTTCTAGTGAGCTAGTTAGTTTTTTTCTTGGATGATATATATATATATATATATATATATATATATATATATATATATATATATATTTTACAGATGGTTGATTTATATGTTCTTATTCATCAATATTTGCTTTATCTATTCATTTGCAACGTTTATGCGGCTAATCATATAGACGTACATATATATATATATATATATATATATATATATATATATATATATATATATATATATATATATTTAGTATTCTTAGTATTCGTATTCCTGTTACAACCTGAATATTTTTTCTTTTTCTCTTTTAATTCATCCTTCTCTCCTCTCCCCAGGGTTGGGACATCCAGCGTATGTTCGATTCCGCCGAGGATTTCTTCCGCAGTGTCGGCCTTTTCGCCATGACGCCCACCTTTTGGGACAAGAGCGTGCTAAACCAGACCGCGTGGGGCCGGACCATCGTCTGCCACGCGTCGGCAGAGGACTTCTGCCTCGGATCCGAAGGAGAGGATTATAGGTGAGTTGGGGGAGGGGGATGGAGAGTAGGATGGGGAGTGAGTGGAGGGGAGGGGGAGGGTGTAGGTGGGGGTGGGGGGAGTGGGAGGTGTAGGATGGGGGGGAGGAGGGAATTCTGTCTCGGATCTGCACGCTTTAGTGCTTGCTTACACAGTCGCTTTGCTCTGTCCCACATTAGCGACATTTAAAGACCTTTGAATCCTACTTATCTTCTTTCCCTCTCCTTCTCTCCCCCCTCTTCCTCCTCTTCCTCCTCCTCCTCTTCCTCCCCCCCCCCTCTCTGCTCACCCCCTAACTTCTCCTTTCAGTGTCAAGATCTGCTCCTCCTCCTCCTCCTTCTCCTCCTCTTCTTCGTCCTCCCCTACTCACTCCCTAACCACCGGCTCCCTTTCAGAAACAAGATGTCCTACTCTTGCTCCCCATTCCCATCTCCCTCTCACTCCTCTCCGCTTCTTCCTCCTCCCTCTCATCCTTCTCTTCCCCTTCCTCTTCCCCCTCCTTCCCCTCTTCCTCCTCCCCATCCCCTTCTTCCTCTTCCCCTCTTCCCTCTCCTTTTCCTCCTCCTCCTCCTCCTCCTCCTCCTCCTTCCCCCCATCCCCCTTCTCCTTTTCCTCCCCCTCCCCCCCCCTCCTCCTCCTCCTCCTACTCACCCCGTAACTCTCTTTCAGAATCAAGATGTGCACTGAAGTGAACATGGTCGACCTCGTGACGGTGCATCACGAGATGGGACACATCGAGTACTTCATGGCTTACAAGAACCAGCCTCATGTCTTCCGGGATTCGGCCAATCCAGGTAGGTCTGTGGGTCACTCTCTCTCTCTCTCTCTCTCTCTCTCTCTCTCTCTGTGTGTGTGTGTGTGTGTGTGTGTGTGTGTGTGTGTGTGTGTGTGTGTGTGTGTGTGTCTTTTTACTC
This sequence comes from Penaeus japonicus, assembly GCA_017312705.2. Lineage (NCBI taxonomy): Eukaryota > Metazoa > Arthropoda > Malacostraca > Decapoda > Penaeidae > Penaeus > Penaeus japonicus. The sequence goes on along the minus strand of BOPN01005028.1, from coordinate 95,759 downwards.
TCTTTCCTAGTTTTATATATATATATATATATATATATATATATATATATATATATATATATATATATATATATATATGTAATATGTAGTTTTTGTAGTATCCCTCTACCATATCTCCACCCCCGTCCACATGATACCCAATTCCTTTCCCACCGCCCTCCATCACCCCCCCCTCCTCCTTTACTTCTCCCTCCTCCTATCCATCTTACCCTCCCTCCTCCCTTCCCCCCTTTCTCCCTTCCTATTTAAACGTCCCTTCCACACCAACCCATCTCACTCATCCTTCCTCTCTCCCTCCCTCACCCCCATCTATCACCATCTATCATCTATCATCCCCATCTATCTCCCTCCCTCCCTCACCCCCATCTATCTCACCTACCCACCCATCCACCCTCCCTCCCTCACCCCCCTACCCATCTCACCCCTCCTCCCTCCCTCTCCCCCCACCAGGCTTCCACGAGGCGATCGGCGACCTCATCGCGCTCTCCGTGTCGACGCCCAAGCATCTGGAGGACGTCCTCGGACTCACGCCCACGAAGAAACGCCTGCAGCACGACTCCTCCTCCTCTTCCGAGAAGGAAGTCAGCGACGAGGAGAAGAGGGACCTCAATTTCCTCATGAAGATGGCGCTGGAGAAGGTAGGAAGGGGGGGAGGGGAGGGGAGGGGAAGAGAGAGGAGGGGGAGGGGGAGGTAGGGTGGATAGGAACGGAGAGGGGGTATGATAGGGGTGATGGTATGGTGGAGGGGGAAGGGGCGATGGTATGGGGAGGAGGGGAAGGTAGGATGGAAGGAAGAGGGGGCAATGGAGGGGGAGAGGTAACGAAGAGAGGGGAAGGCACGGGGGGAGGGGGGGTGAAGACGAAACAAACTAGGGAAGAGGGAGTGGGAAGGAGGGGAGGGGCATAAGGGCAGAGAGGATGGGGTAAAGAAACAGAAGAAGTGAAAGAGGAAAGAGAAGAGAGGGAGACAAAAAGGAGAAAGTAAGAAAGACGGGAGGATGGGGAGGGAGAGCAAGGAAGAAGGAACAGGGGAAGAGAGAAGAAGAAGAGAGGGGAGGGTGGAGGGACAGAGGGAAGGCGCCGGGGAAGGGGGGCATCAATATCCTCATAGATAAGTGAACTAACAAATAAACAAGTAAACAACCAGAACAATCTAGTAAGAAAACAAGCAACAAAAACTCACGACCCCCCCTTGCCCTCCCCTCAAAAAAAAAAAGAAAAAAAAAATGCATACAATATAACCTCCCCTCCCAGCCACCATCCGGGTAGACAAACCAACCAACAAGCAAACGAACATCTGAATAATAAACACATCCCTCTTCCCCCCCCCCTCCGAAAAAAATAAACCAAAATTATATAGTAATATCCGTATCCCAACGCTGCCACCAGATCGCTTTCCTACCATTCGGATACCTGATTGACAAGTACCGCTGGGGAGTGTTTGACGGTTCCATCACCTCTGACAACCTGAACGACGCTTGGTGGCAGCTGAGAGAAGGCCTGCAGGGAGTGGCACCCCCAGATGGTGCCAGGGGGGAGGAATTCTTCGACCCCGGTGCCAAGTATCATGTGCCTGCAAATGTGCCGTATATTAGGTGAGTTTGTGTTTGCATTTGTGTTACTGTTTTGTTTTTGTTATTTTGTTATTACTGTTATTTCTGTTGTTATTGTTATCAATATTATTATCAATATCATCCTTTTGTATTATTGTAGTGATTATTGTTATTGTTGTTGCACTCATTTTTATCCTTTTTAGTTACTTTTTTTTCATCTCCATTTATTTGCTTATGTCTCATTTTATTTTTATTTTTATTAATTTCCTATCATTTTCTTTTTCTTTTTTATCTTCACATCATCATTTTATTTCTTCTCTTTCTCTCTTTTTTTTTTCATTTTGTACCTCATCTTCATTTATTTCTTTCGTTTTATTTTTGATTCACTTCTCTCATTTGTCATTCTCTCTTCTCTTTATTTTCTTCATTCTCCTCTTTCTCATTTTCCTTTTTTCATCATCTTTCCCTCATTCTTTTCCATTGTCCTACTCATCTTCATTTCTCTTTTTCTTTCTTTTCCATTATCCTTCTCATCTTTATTTTTATCATTATTTTTTTTCCTTTCCTTAATCACCACCATCTCTCCTCTTTCTCTCTCAGATACTTTGTCAGTTTCATCGTGCAGTTCCAATTCCACCAGCGACTGTGCCAAGCAGCTGGACATACGGGACCTCTGCACACCTGCGACATCTACAGTAACCTTGAAGCTGGAAACATTCTGAGGTGAGAGGGAGATGGGGGAAGGAAAGGGAGAGGGAAAAGGGGGAAGGAGGCTATAAGGGAGGGAGGGGGGGGGGGGAGGATGGAAGAAGGCTGGCGGAACTAGTGGCATAGAGAGAAGAGCATATCTCCCTTCTGGACTTTGATACTCCTATTATATGTTGGTCCGCTATTCCCGTCTTCTTTAACCAGAAGTTGTTTATCAATCTCCACCTCAAGAGGAGGGGGAACAGAGAGAGAGAGAGAGAGAGAGAGAGAGAGAGAGAGAGAGAGAGAGAGAGAGAGAGAGAGAGAGAGAGAGAGAGAGAGAGAGAGAGAGAGAGGGAATGGGGGGGGGAGTGGAGAGGGAGAGAAAAGAGGGAGGGAGGGAGAGGGAGAGGGAATAGAGAAAGGGAGAGGGAGGGGAAAGAGAGGAGATGGAAGGAGAAAAGGGGAGAGGAAGAGGGAGACAAAGATTAAAGTTGAGAAATAATAGATTAAGGGAGAGAGGGACAAAGTAGACAGAGAGAGGGAAAGAGAAAGGCATGAAGTAAGCATAGATACAGACAAACAGACAAAAGGAAAGAAAAAATAGTAAGAAACGAAAAAGAAAACAAAGCAAAAAAAAAAAAAAAAAAAAACAACAACAACGAGAGAGAACAAAGAAAAAAAATCAGAAAACCTAAATAAAGCAAAGATATCCTCCTCAGAGCTGCCTTAGAGCGTGGGTTCTCAGAGCCATGGCCAGCTGTTCTTCAAGAGCTGGGCGGGTCTTCGGAAATGGACCCTCAGGCTATCATCGCTTACTTCGACCCCCTGATTCAGTTCCTCGACCAAGAACTCGCCAACGCTGGGCAGTGCGTGGGCTGGGGAGGTACGTAGGGTTGTTGGGTTATGGTACTTTTGGGTTGTTATGAAGAGAAGATCAACTGTTGTGGTTGTTTGGTGACAGTACTTTGGTTATTTTAAGAGAAGACCAGCTACAGTTACTACTAATATTAATATTAATGTTATTACTAGTATTTTTTTTAACAATTGCTATTATTGATAATATTAGTAGAAATAATTATGTCCCTGCCACTAAGCTACTTCCTTCTACTCTTACTCCATCTCACTCTCTTTATCTGGTAGTGTCTTTCACTCTCTTTTTCTCACATCTCTCACTCTCTCTTTCTCTCCCAGTATCTCTCTCTCTCACACTTTCTCCTCCACTGTCTTTTTCTCCCAGCATCTCTTTCTCTCACTTCCTTCTTCACTTAATATCTTCATGTCCTTTTTTCACTGGGTTTTTCCTCTGATTGTACCGTAGGTGATTGTGGCGTCCGAGAAGACGCTGATACCACTACCTCTGAAGCACCACCACCAGAGACCACCTCTTCCACCGTCGCTCCACCACCAGAGACCACCTCTTCCACCGACGCTCCACCACCAGAGACCACCTCCTCCACCGACGCTCCACCACCAGAGACTACCTCTTCCACCGACGCTCCGCCACCAGAGACTACCTCTTCCACCGACGCTCCACCACCAGAGACTACCTCTTCCACCGACGCTCCACCACCAGAGACTACCTCTTCCACCGACGCTCCGCCACCAGAGACTACCTCTTCCACCGACGCTCCACCACCACCAGAGACCACCTCTTCTTCTCCTTCCTCCTCCTCCATCTCCACCCAGTCTCCTGTCTCCTCCACGGACGGCTCCACCAGCACCGCCGAAGCCGCAACCACTGTGGATCCGAACGACGAGGAGAGCGCTCGACTCGCCTTACAAATGATGAATGACGAGATGATTGAACTCGTCCGAAACGCTACGTTCATCGACTGGGAATATTACACCGACGTTACCGACGAAAACGAAGCAGCATCGGTGAGAAATTGAACTTTATGGAGACTGAGAGATAGAAAGTTGATTTAGAAATTGATTTAGGAATTCGATATCACTTGAGAGATGGAGAGTTGATTTAGAAATTGATTTAGGAATTCGATATCAATTGAGAGATAGAGAGTTGATTTAGAAATTGATTTAGGAATTCGATATCAATTGAGAAATGGAGAGTTGATTTAGAAATTGATTTAGGAATTCGATATCAATTGAGAGATAGAAAGTTGATTAGAAATTGATTTAGGAATTTGATATAGAAATAGAACTTTCATATAGCCAAAAAGTTTACAGAAATAGTTACTATAATAATTCAGTAACATAAAAATAGGCCGCAGATTAATTGCTACCGATAGTTAGGGATAATTAGTTGTGGTAATTGGTGGTGATTTATAGTGACTGGTGATGATTGGTAGTGACAGATGGTGATTGGGAGTCATAGTGATTGGTAGTGACTGATGGTGAATGGGAGACATAGTGATTGGTAGTGACTGATGGTGATTGGGAGACATAGTGATTGGGAGTCGTGGTGATTGGTAGTGACTGATGGTGATTGGGAGACATAGTGATTGGTAGTGACTGATGGTGATTGGGAGACATAGTGATTGGTAGTGACTGATGGTGATTGGGAGACATAGTGATTGGTAGTGACTGATGGTGATTGGGAGACATAGTGATTGGTAGTGACTGATGGTGATTGGGAGACATAGTGATTGGGAATCATGGTGATTGGGAGTCGTGGTGATTGGTGGTGATTTTTAGTGACTGATGGTGATTGGGAATAATGGTGATTAGTGGTGATTGATCTTGGCTGATGGTGATTGGGAGTCATTCATAGCGATTGATAGTGACTGAGGGTGATAATAGATAATAAATGATGCTGATTGGTGATTATTCATAGTAACTGATGAAGACTGATAGTTACAGAGTGATTGGTAATGATTTATAGTGGTTAATGGTGATTGGTACTGCTGATGGTGATGAATGATAGCGATCAATTGATAGTGAATAAGGACACATAATAGTGACTTATAGTGGTTGACAAGTAATAAATGATGATGGTTCATGGTGACTGGTAGTGACTGATGGTGATTGAAGAATTTTTATTAACGGTTGATGATGATTCAATGACAGTTAGTGATGGTGACGGTGTGTGATGAAAAGGGGTTATTGATGGTGATTGACGGCGATTAGAGATTGGTGGTGACGGTTGACTAAACGTGACTGACGATAATTGATGTAGGGACTAATGGCTTATTAGATTGATGGGGATTTGTGATTGATGTTGAATGAATTTTAAAGATGACTGATGTTACTGTCTGATGTTAATGATGATGATGATGATGTTAATGATACTAATCTTTTCCCCTTCCGCCCTCCTTCCTCTCACCGTCCCTCTCGCCCCCTCCCCTTCCCTCTCCTTCGCGTCCCCTCCTTCCTTCTCCCCTCTCGTCTCCCTCCTCATTACTCCTCTCCCTCCCCCTCCCCTCCTCCCTCAATTTCTGCCCTTCTCTTCTCTCAACTCCTCCCCATCCCTCTCCCTTCTCCTGATTCCTCCCTACCTCCCCTACCTACCATCCCTCCTTTTCTTCCCCCCCCCTTCCCCACCCCTCCTTTTCTTCCCCC
>BOPN01005028.1:72500-85000 GCA_017312705.2 Penaeus japonicus | reverse complement strand
TCACCATCCTCTACACTATCTACCTCCTCACTATCATTCTCACTCTCTCTCTTCACCATCTTCACCATCCACCTCACTATCTACCTCTTCATCGTCCACATCCTTGCCAGACACCTCACCATCATCACCACACCCACTCCCACCATCCAACTCCTTATCCACTTCCCCAACCTCCTTTTTCCACCCCCACCCCCTCCAACCCCCATCCACCTCATTACAATCCACCTTATCATCATCCATCTAATATCACCATCATCATCCTCACCATTACAATCACCTTCAATCTCAACATTACCATTACCATCATCCCTACCATTATCCTTATCATCACCATACTCACCATAACCATCACCATCATCCTCACCTTTACCATCATCACCATAACCGCCATCATCCTCACCATCACCATACTCACCATACCCATCATCACCCTGACCATTACACCACCATAATCACCATCCTCCCCATCCTCACCATCGCCCTCCTCCCCTCCCCCCCCAGATCGGCCGCGAAGAGGAAATGTTCGAAATCGCCGAGGAATTCTTCACCAGCATCAACCTTTTCGAAATGACCGAAGACTTCTGGAACAACTCGCTCTTCAGGGAACCCGAGGCGCCACAGAAGGCCATCTGCCACGCCTCCGCCTGGGACTTCTACGACACGGTCAACCCGCAGGAGGAAGGGAGGTTCAGGTGGGTGTGGGGTGGGGGTTGGAGGGGGAGGGGAGGGGGAGGTGGGAGAGGGGATGGAGGGGATAGGTGGGAGAGGGGATGGAGGGGATGGAGGGAAGGGGGAGGTGGGGGGATGGAGGGAAGGGGGAGGTGTGGAGGTGGGAGAGGGTGGAGGGAAGGGGGAGGGGTGTGTGGGATGAGGGTTGGAGGGGAAGGGGATGGAGGGAAGGGAAACGTGGGAAGAATGAGGGTAAGAGAGAGAAAGAGAGATGAATGGACAGTGGAGAGGGGAAAAGAGGGGAGAATAGAATAACAAGTGAGACAGATGAAAAGGATTGATTTTAATGGCTAAATATGGAATAAAATAGTGAAAATAATCATCTGAATGAGTAGGAGAGAAAAATATCAATGATATTATTATTGTTATTATTGCTGCTATTATTATTACTATTGTTTATTTTTATTATTATTATTATCATTATTATTATTATTAGCATTAGCATTATTAGCATTATTGTTGTTATCATTAGTACACTACTATTATTATAACACTATTATTATTATTATTATTAGAAGTAGTCGTAATATATTATATTATCATTATTATCATTATCATCCTCATCCTAATCATTACTATTATTACTATCAGTACCATTACCCTAATCATTATAATATCAATAATTACTATTCCATTATTATCATCATCATTATCTTTACTATAATCCTAACTATCATATCAATAATAATGATGATGACACTAGCAACGCTAATGATGACGTCACTCTCCACCAGAATCAAAATGTGCACCAACAAGAACCAAGAAGACTTCGTTGTAATCCACCACGAAATGGGTCACACGCAATACCAGATGGCTTATAGCGAACCCGTGGACGAGCGCCCTCTTGTGTTCAGGGACGGCGCTAACCCAGGTACGGAGATCGCGGGCGCTGGGTCGGCCTTGGATTTTGAAATTCCTTGCGTGGTTTGCTGATTTTGGGAGGGAGGGGGGGGGGATTTTTAATTTTTTTGGGGGGATGTGTTTTTTCTTCCTTTGCCTATATATTTTTTTTTACTTTATGTCTCTTTGTATCTTTCTTTCTCTCTGTTTCTCTCTCTCTCTCTCTCTCTATCTATCTATCTATCTATATGTCTTAAGGCCGTTTTGTCGCCTCTTCTATCCCTTCTATCTCTTCGTTTGACATGACCTCCGTCGTGACCTCACCTGACGTGACCTCGTTTCCTCCAGGCTTCCACGAGGCCATCGGAGACACCATCGCCCTCTCGGTCACAACGCCAGCTCATCTCTTGATCATCGCCGACCGCCTCACCAACGGCACCTACGGCATGACCACCTCAGCCCCCACGGAAACGAGCTCTTCAGGTCCCGAGGGAAGCTCATCCACCTCGGCTCCTACAGAGACAGGTCCTCCAACCACCTCGGCTCCTACAGCACCGCCATCAGCTCGTCAGCAGGAAAGCGCTAGGGTTGAGGAGTCTTCTAGCTCCGACAGTTCCTCTACAACGGCCGACTCTACCCCGAGTTCTTCGTCAGAGGCCAGTGAGTCTAGCACAACCGTCGCGGAGACTACGACTGAAATGCCTTATTCCGAAGAGGATATTAACTTCCTTATGAAGACCGCTCTTGCGAAGGTAGGGGATACGTGGTTATATTTTTTTTTTCTTAAAAAAAGTATATACAAAAACTGTATTTTGAGGTTTATCAATGTTTAACCTACAAACGTAAATGTATCTTAACTTAAACCTTCGGCTTAACTGAACCAAGTATGCCTTTGACATCTACATACAACATGCAATAAGGTCTGAGAACCACACTGAGGGCCTGTTTTGGCTTTATTTTCATTTTTAATTCCGAATTCCTTCTCCCTCTGTGACATTTCCTTGGTGACTGTTGGGCGATTTTATATTGCGTGTGTGTGTGTGTGTGTGTGTGTGTGTGTGTGTGTGTGTGTGTGTGTGTGTGTGTGTGTGTGTGTGTGTGTGTGTGTGTGTGTGTGTGTGTGTGTGCGCGCGCGCGCCTCTGAATGTGCTTCTATCTACAAATCTACATGGTTTTATGTTATTCTTGTCCCCTTCCTGTTCGTCTTATTCCTCCACTACCACCTCCTCCTCCTTATTTTCTGCTTCCCTCTTCCAGGTGGCATTCCTGCCCTACGCCTACATTCTCGACCAGTGGCGATGGGAAGCCTTCGCGAACAACAACGAGGATTTGGAGTATAACCGACTATGGTGGGAAAAGCGGTAAGGGATAACTAATGTAAAACAAAGTCTATGGATAAATGAGGCTCTGTAGAATACCGTTTTGCAAAGGGTGATGATTTTTGGCTTTTGATGATGAAATTGATGATAACTGTAAGAAAGAAAATTATAATGAATTCTACTTTCTTCTTCCTCCTCCTCCTCCTCCTCCTCCTCCTCCTCCTCCTCCTCCTCCTCCTCCTCCTCCTCCTCCTCCTCCTCCTCCTCCTCCTCCTCCTCCTTTTCCAGGCTAAACATCCAAGGACTTGCTCCTCCTTCGCCCCGGTTCCCTTCGACTGACTTCGACGTCGGTTCGAAATACCACGTCCCGACCAGCGTGCCTTACATCAGGTTAGTGTCTCTCGTTCTCCGGTTCTCGGGTTCAGTGTCTTCTGCAACTTTCTTTCTTCTCTTTTCTTTTCTTCTCTTCTCTTCTTTTTGTTTGTTTGATTTCCTTTTTCTTTCGTTTGTTTTTTTATTTCTCTCTCTCTCTATTTTCTCTCTCTCTCTCTCTCTCTCTCTCTCTCTCTCTCTCTCTCTCTCTCTCTCTCTCTCTCTCTCTCTCTCTCTCTCTCTCTCTCTCTCTCTCTCTCTCTCTCTCTCTCTCTCTCTCTCTCTCTCTCTCTTTCTCTCTCCCTCCCTCACTCCCTCCCTTTCTCTCTCTCTCTCTCTCTCTCTCTCTCTCTCTCTCTCTCTCTCTCTCTCTCTCTCTCTCTCTCTCTCTCTCTCTCTCTCATATTTTTCTCTCTCTCTCTCTCTCTCTCTCTCTCTCTCTCTCTCTCTTCTCTCTCTCTCTCTCTCTCTCTCTCTCTCTCTCTCTCTCTCTCTCTCTCTCTCTCTCTCTCTCTCTCTCTCTCTCTCTCTCTCTCTTTCTGTCTCTGTCTCTCTCTTTTTCTCTCATGCTCTCCTCTTTCTCTCTCACCCTCCCTCCCTCATCTCCCTCCCTCCCTCATCTCCCCTCTCTCTCATCTCCCTCATCTCCCCTCTCTCTCATCCTCCCTCCCCCCTCCCTCCCTCCCTCCCTCATCTCCCCTCTTTCTCTCTCACCCTCCCCTCCCTCCCTCCCTCCCTCCCTCTCCCTCCCTCATCTCCTCTTTCTCTCTCATCCTCCCTCCCTTCCCTCCCCCTCCCTCATCTCCCCTCTTCTCTCTCATCCTCCCTCCTCATCTCCCTCTTTCTCTCTCACCCTCCCTCCCTCCCTCCTCATCTCCCCTCTTTTTCTCTCATCCTCCCTCCCTCCCTCCCTCATCTCCCTCCCTCATCTCCCCTCTTTCTCTCTCATCCTCCCTCCCTCCCTCCCTCACCTCCCCCCCCCTCTCTCTCTCTCACTCTCCCTCCCTCCCTCCCTCACCTCCCACCTTCCCTCATCTCCCCTCCCTCTCATCCTCTCCCCTCGCCCCTAGGTACTTCGTGGCCCACATCCTGCAGTTCCAGTTCCACACCCGCCTCTGTGACATCGCGGACTACGAAGGGGACATCTATAACTGCGACATCTACAACAGCACCGCCGCCGGAGATGAGCTCAAGTATGTTGGGGGAAGGAAGGGGGGGGGGGCGGCTATGTTGGTGGGTAGGGGGGTGTGGAATGGGGGGAGGGATGTGGAATGGGAGAGGGGTGTGTGGAATGGGAGAGGGGGGAGGGGTATGTTGGTGGGTAGGGGGGTATGTGGAAGGGGTTAGGGAGGGAGGGAGGGAGGGAGGTTGATAGAGAGAAAAAAAGAAAGAGAAAGAGAGGGAGGGGGTAGAGAAATAGATAGATACGGGGAAAGATAGATAAAGACAAAAAAAAAGATAAAAGGGAGAGAGAGAGAAAGAAAGAAAGAAAGAAAGAAAAAAGAAAGAAAGAAAGACAGAAGCAGCGAAAGAAAGAAAGAAAAAAAAGAGTAAAAGAGAAGTATAAGAAAAAAAAAACTATTCACAAAAACACATCACAGGTTTGCCTCCCACACACCTTTAACCATATCCCCCTCCCCCTCCCCCTCCCCCAGGGCGCTGCTGCAGAAGGGGGCGTCGCAGCCGTGGAAGCAACAGCTGGCCGAATTCCTAGGAACCAAAGAGGGCAACATGGACGCCTCGGCTTTGCTCGCCTACTTCCAGCCGCTGGATGATTTCCTCACAGACTTTTTGGAAAAACACGAGATCACGGTACGACAGGTTTTGCTTATTTGTTATTTGTTTCTCTTCTTTTGGAATGGGGGAATGGGTATGCACACATGCACACGCGAGTGCAAAATACAGGCACATACACTCACGCAGGGACAGGTACACACACACGCGCGCGCGCGGAACACACAACCATACTCACTCCGACATTTACACTTACTCTCACACCCATGCTCATACTCATACTCATATACTCATACTCGTTTATTCATATTCATATACTCATAATCACACTCATACTCATACTCATACTCGTATAGTCATACTCACACTCACACTCACACTCACACTCACACTCATACACACACACGCCCGCACACACACACACACACACACACACACACACACACACACACACACACACACACACACTCAAATAATGCCAACATCAGTCTAACAATAGTAGCATTAGTAATAGCACTAACAAGCCAACCATACTAACAGAAATAATGCAAAAATCTTACACCAATTGCTCTCTAATAATATTAATCTTTGTCCCTCTTTCCCTTGTCCCTTGTGGCTCCTCCCCTCGACTTTACGTTCCCCATTCTCTTCCCTCCCTTTCCTCCTCCCGCCTCCTCCTTCGTCCTCCTTCTTCCTCCTCCTTCCTCCTCCTTCCTCCTTCCCCCTTCCCCCTTCCCCCTTCCCCCTTCCCCCTTCCCCCTATTTTCCTTCCCGATCCTTCGTCCTCAACTTCGCCTTCTTTTTCCTTCCTCAACCTGCCCATCCTCCCTCTTCCCTTTTCATTCTTCCCTCTCCCCTCTCTGCTCCCTATCCTCCCTCCTCATCATCCTCCCCCCTCCTCCCGTCACCCTTTCCTTCCCCATACTCCCCCACAGCCCGGCTGGCGCAAGGACCAAGTGGATGAATACATGCATGATGAGCGAGTCGAAATCAGTCCTACCGTTCCTATCGTCGTGGGTATCGTCCTCGCTGTGATGGTAGTTATTGTCATCGTCGCCTATTTCGTCGGTCGCTCCAGACAGAAGAAGAAGGCGAAGAAGAACAGCTCTCCCGCGCAGGTTCCTGGCGAGAACATCGAACTGGGACAGTCAAGGACCGAGTTGTAGGAAGGGTAGAGGAAAAACTTTTATTTTTAGCTCTGTCTCCCCTAGAAGAGGAGGTATCCGTTTTCTTTGATTTGGTGTTCTTCGTATTTGGAGAGGGAGTAAAATATTTTTATTAGGATTTTTTTTTTCTTCCTAGTTGTTTATTTTTCTTGCTTTGAAATTTGGTATTTATATATTATCACCTTTTCTAGACTTTTTAAAAACATATGTTTATTTTTGTTATTAAATATACTGTTACATTTTATCAAAATTATATAATTATATGAATCAGGTATATAAATTCAGGAGACATTATTTTGCATTAAAGCTTCAGTGTGTAAATATTTTTTAAAAAGTGTGTTCAAAACACAGGATTACAATATTATTATAAAACCTATTTAATTTCCTTTGTAAAATAATAACTGGTATTTTCTGCAAATGTGTATTGTATTTTTCCTCGTAAGTGTGCAATAAGTTTGATTTTTTGGCAATGTTCAGATTTTAAGATTAGCAAGGTTGGTTTCTTATTGTTACTGTAGAAACAGTAAAATAATACTACCACCAATGATAAAATACAATGATAACATCTATAATGATAATGGTGGTGATAATGATATTGATATTAATGACGTTAAAAATATTCTACTACTATTACTTCTACCATTTTTATTATTATTATTATCGTTATTGCTATAATTGCAACAACTATTACAATTGTTATTGATATAATTGCTACAACTATTCTTTATTATCATTATTATTAGTAGTATTGTTATAATTATTATTATTATTATAGTTGTTGCTGTTATTATTATTATCATTGTTATTGTTATCATCATTTATATCTTTATTATTATTATTATTATTATTATCATTATTTCGCTTGAGGGTATCCAGCTTTCAATCATATGTGTCCTTATAACTATTTCATAAAATAAAGTCTTATTCATAAGAGAGATCGTTTAATTTATTCAAATCCTCCTCCTTTTATAATATTGATCACAATAATATTGATGACAAAATCAGAATAACGGTTTGGGAGAATTTGTTAGGTTCTCAGAGGTAAATATTTCGATCAGCAAATTGCAAAGAAGTATTATTATTATCATTATTATTATTATTATTATTATTATTATTATTATTATTTATCTTTTTTTTTAAGTTAAGTGTATTGTGTTGAATTCCAGTAAATTCAGAATATAATCAAATACACGACATGTGATTAATTCAAGAATCATATCCATGTAGAAGTACAGTCAAATACAGCACAGACAAGCAAGCATAAATACTTGTCACAAATATAACTCCTTCAAATGCAAAATATATAATAGATAGGGTACTAAAATGATAGCATTTGAATGAAGGAGAAAGATGAAAAACAATGAAAAAAAATTATCTCTCTCCGTATGTATATATATGTACACACACACACACACACACACACACACACACACACATATATATATATATATATATATATATATATACACTACTGGCCAAAATTAACCGGCCACTATTTCACTTTTAGCTAAATTCTTATTCAAGGTTCAATTATTTGCCTGGCAATATTGCAAACGTAATGATATTGATAGAATATAAATAGCAATGTGTTGAGGGATAGTTTGATATATATTTAGGCTTATAATATCTCAGTTTGTCTAATAATATAGAGATTTTTGAATTGTGGAGCGAGAAACACTAAAAATTTACAGATTATTGGCAAACTTTGAGATTGCCAAACAGCTTCGTTTGGACTAGCCTCGCTTTGCTTTTGGATCCTTGTTGCCTGGATACTCATATCAAGCACCCAGTGACCAAGCTTCTGCAATTTTCATCGATTTTTCAACGTTTTTACTGCAATTTCTCGAATTTTTGTTGTAAGTAAATATTTTTTCATCTTGAAATTGTGTTTTAATTCTTATTTGAAGTTTTTGAGGCTTTAAATTGAAAATAGATCGTCTTAGGACACTTTTGCAAGACTTAGGCCTATTTAAAGATGATTTTGCTTGACAGGTGATGATGGCTCCAGTTCCTAGACTGAGTATTGAAGACAGGATGAGAGTAGTTGTTCTCCATGAGGAAGGCTACAGTTGCAATAAAATTGCCCAAAAGCTGAACATTGCAAGGTCCACTGCTCAGCAGATAGTGAAGAAGCACCAAGAAACAGGCACAGTGAAGGACAGGGAAGGCAGAGGCAGAAAGAAGATCACCACAAAGAGAGAAGAAAGAGTAATCATCAAGGAAGCACTAAGAGACAGAAGGAAAACATCAAAGTCATTAGCAAATGAGCTAAGAGATAATTTTAATATCAATGTTAGTGACAGGACAGTTAGAAGAAGGCTTCTGCAAAGTGGATTAAAGTATTGCAGAGCAAAGAAGAAACCATTATTGACAGAGAAGGCAAGGAAGAAGAGACTGCAATGGGCAAAAGCGCACACTGGCCAGGATTGGAGCAAAGTTGTTTTTAGTGATGAGAGTAGATTTTGCCTTGTCAGTGACAGGCCAGTATCAGTAAGGAGGAGAAAGGGTGAGGAATACCTTCCTGAATGCCTTAATTCTACAATGAAACATGGAGGTGGTGGAATAATGGTCTGGGGCTGCATAACTAGCAAAGGAGTTGGCCGACTTTACAAGATTGATGGGACGGTGAATGGGGAATATTACATAAAAATTTTGAAATACTGTGCTATTCCATCTCTTAACCACCATTTTGAGGATGGAGAAGCAGTATTCCAACAGGATAATGCTCCCTGTCACACTGCCAAGGCTGTTCAAACTTGGATGACCAAGAATAAGCTGAAAGTTTTGCCGTGGCCAGGGAACAGCCCAGATATGAACCCCATAGAGCATGTTTGGGACTTTATTGATGATAAAATCAAGTCTGTTCATTTTAAAAACAAAGATGAACTATGGGAGAGAATAAAACTTGAGTGGAACAGAATTCCACTAGATTATTTGTCTAAGATGTATGAAAGTATGAAACGCAGGTTAGATGCTGTTTTGAAATGTAAAGGTGGTTCAACCAGATATTATCATCTTATATCATGTTAAATATGTTTAAATTGTTCCATATGACCTCTCTGATCCTTTATTGACTGTTTTTAATAAGAAAATCATTAAAGATCCTGATAATTTTATAGTTTTATTAAGAAAATTTGCTAATTTCTTGGTTTTCGAGGGGCGGCCGGTTAATTTCGGCCAGTAGTGTATATATATATATATATTTATATATATGTATGTATATGTATATATATTATATATACATACATACATACACACACACACACATACATACATATTCTAAAAAGAAAAGGCATGAACAGTCCCGACCTCTGCCTTGCCATAGCCACAGCAAGTGCCATGTCACACGAAGAGGGTCTTCTATCGGTTGCATTCCATCCGATCCTCTTTGCAAAGGTCGGATAGTCGGTCAGAGGGCGGCTGAGCTGAATGGGAGCCCCCGGCATGCCATACGACTAGAATTGAGAGCGAGCTATCACCTGTGTGAGGTTGTGTGTATCAATGTCCTTAGGCTCTTTCTCTCTCTTTATTTTGCACACGCACAGTATATATATATATATATATAAATGTATATATATATATATATATATAAATATATATATATATATGTATGTATATATATATGTATATATATATATATGTATGTATGTATGTATGTATGTATATGTATATATATAAGTTTGAGGTGGAATATTTCTTGTCGTTATAATCTGTCTCAGGATAAGGTTTAGTCACACTCAGTTTTCCCGTGGAAAACTGAGTGTGACTAAAGCGCTTGAAAATAACTAAAAGATATACACTACATCCTCACCATCTACGCCAACGATAACATGGATTTAATATATATATATATACACACACACACACACACACACACACACATACACACACCAACACACACACACACACACACACACACACATATATATATATATATATACATATATATATATATATATATATATATATATATATATATATATATATATATATATATATATATATATATATATATATATATATATATATATATACACACACACACACATGTGCGCGCGTGTGTATGTGTCTGTGTGTGTGAGTGTGTGTATACGTGTGTGTGTGTTTACGTGTGCGTGTGTTTGTGTATGTGATCTAACTCTAACATCTGAACGTTAATACACTTATGAAAACACATGAATTAACACGTTTTCGTTCGCGCATCTGCCGACAACACACTCGCCTAAGAACAGAAACCAAGTACCAATACTCAAACACATATCAAAATCAGGTACCAAACACCAATTTAGTACCTCCATTATCTCTCCCTCCACATCGCCATATCGTTCGTTTTTCATTTCTTTTATAACAACTCCTACAGAAGAACGAATCATTATGGAAAAAAACATTTAAGAATATATATTCGGCAACTCTGACCCTAACAACAGGGACATTTTCTGAAGATGGTTTTTAGTGCTCGGTAGGAATACGGTACGTGCGTGTTATCATTAATTTTGGGAATATCTTATTAATTATCATTCTATTACCCTATTTTTATCCTTTGATATGACTTAAGGTTTGTTTTGGATTATGTCATGGCGTTATAGTGTTCATTGGGTGTTGTATAAGCTGATAATTTGTATTATATCAAAATAATTTCAACTGAATGTGAACGTAATTCAATGTTTTTTTTTGTGATTACATGTATTGATTGTAATTTAATAGGTCCTTATATCACTTACTTATGCAATGGTATTAGCTTAAAGAATATTATGCTAAATATACTTAATATGGGATAACAAAAGTTTATTCGTTTAGTATGTTGACAACTCAAAATGTTGATTGGTTCGACGATTTTTTTCTCAGTTGTTTACATGTCTCTTTCTGATTGTTTCGATCGCGCATTGTTTATGGTTGTGTGTTTATATATATATATATATATATATATATATATATATATATATATATATATATATATATATATATATATATAAAGTTACTTGAAAATAACTAAAAGATATACACTACATCCTCACCATCTACGCCAACGATAACATGGATTTAATATATATATATATACACACACACACACACACACACACACACATACACACACCAACACACACACACACACACACACACACACATATATATATATATATATACATATATATATATATATATATATATATATATATATATAAATATATATGTATATATATATATATATATATATATATACATATATATTTTTATGTATTTATGTATATATATATATACATATATATACATATATATATATGCATACACACACATATATATATATATACACACACACACACATGTGCGCGCGTGTGTATGTGTCTGTGTGTGTGAGTGTGTGTATACGTGTGTGTGTTTATTGTGCGTGTGTTTGTGTATGTGATCTAACTCTAACATCTGAACGTTAATACACTTATGAAAACACATGAATTAACACGCTCGTTCGCGCATCTGCCGACAACACACTCGCCTAAGAACAGAAACCAAGTACCAATACTCAAACACATATCAAAATCAGGTACCAAACACCAATTTAGTACCTCCATTATCTCTCCCTCCACATCGCCATATCGTTCGTTTTTCATTTCTTTTATAACAACTCCTACAGAAGAACGAATCATTATGGAAAAAAACATTTAAGAATATATATTCGGCAACTCTGGACCTAACAACAGGGACATTTTCTGAAGATGGTTTTTAGTGCTCGGTAGGAATACGGTACGTGCGTGTTATCATTAATTTTGGGAATATCTTATTAATTATCATTCTATTACCCTATTTTTATCCTTTGATATGACTTAAGGTTTGTTTTGGATTATGTCATGGCGTTATAGTGTTCATTGGGTGTTGTATAAGCTGATAATTTGTATTATATCAAAATAATTTCAACTGAATGTGAACGTAATTCAATGTTTTTTTTTGTGATTACATGTATTGATTGTAATTTAATAGGTCCTTATATCACTTACTTATGCAATGGTATTAGCTTAAAGAATATTATGCTAAATATACTTAATATGGGATAACAAAAGTTTATTCGTTTAGTATGTTGACAACTCAAAATGTTGATTGGTTCGACGATTTTTTTCTCAGTTGTTTACATGTCTCTTTCTGATTGTTTCGATCGCGCATTGTTTATGGTTGTGTGTTTATATATATATATATATATATATATATATATATATATATATATATATATATATATAAATATATATATACATATATATACATATATATACATATATATACATACATATGTATACATTTATATATATACATATGTATATATATATACACATATACATACATACATAATACA
>BOPN01005028.1:45000-67500 GCA_017312705.2 Penaeus japonicus | reverse complement strand
CCCCCGCCATCTCATCCCCTTCCCTTCCCCTCCCCCTCCCCCATCTCATCCCCTTCCCTTCCCCCGCCATCTCATCCCCTTCCCTTCCCCTCCCCCTCCCCCATCTCATCCCCTTCCCTTCCCCCGCCATCTCATCCCCTTCCCTTCCCCTCCCCCTCCCCCATCTCATCCCCTTCCCTTCCCCCGCCATCTCATCCCCTTCCCTTCCCCTCCCCCTCCCCCATCTCATCCCCTTCCCTTCCCCCGCCATCTCATCCCCTTCCCTTCCCCTCCCCCTCCCCCATCTCATCCCCTTCCCTTCCCCCGCCATCTCATCCCCTTCCCTTCCCCTCCCCCTCCCCCATCTCATCCCCTTCCCCTCCCCCATTTTTTCCCATTTCCTCCTCATCTCAACCCCTTCCCCTCCCACCGCCATCTCATCCCCTTCCCTTCCCCCTTCCCCCATCTCATCCCCTCCCTCTCCCATCTCATCCCCCTCCCCCCATCTCATCCCCTTCTCTTCCCTTCCCCCTCCCCCATCTCATCCCCTTCCCTTCCCCCTCCCCCTCCCCCATCTCATCCCCTTCCCCTCCCCTCCTAACCTCCCCCTCCTTATCCAGGCTTCACCGGGGAGGGGATGCTTGCGGCGGCCGTGGCTGGACCCGTCTTCACATCCCCGCCCTCCGCCTCCATCGTCTCGGCCATTACGGCAGTTGGGAAGGATAATCCAGGTAAGAAAGTTGGATAATCTGGGTAGGGTGAGGGTTGGATGGTCCAAGGAGGATGGTTATTGGGTATGCGAGGTGCATTGCTGGATGATTCTAGTAGGTAGGATGGTGGTTGGATAATCTGGGTAGAAGGGTGGGTGGATAATTCGGGTATAGTGTAGGTTGGATAATTCGGGTAGGATGGGTGGATGATCCGTCTAGGATGTTCGTTGGATAATAAGTGTAGGATAGTGGTTGGGTAACTTAGTTTGGATGACCGTTGGATAATCTAAATAAGGTGATGGTCGGATAATCTAAATAAGGTGATGGTCGGATAATCTATTTTGGGTGGTGATTGGATAATCCCGACTAGATGATCGTTGGATAATCCTCCTCCTCCTCCCTTCCCTTCCCTCAGATGGCGTGTTGGTGGTGGTCTTCAACTACACTGGCGACCGAGTCAACTTCGGCTTGGCGGTCGAGCGATGCCGAGCCGCCGGAATGAAGGTACGGAAGCGTGTGTGTGGGGGTGGGGTGGGGGGGGGGGGTACATGTGCACGCTCATGTGATAGCTGATGTACTTTTTTGTGTGTCCATGTAGATATATACTTACAAATATGAATATATCCCTTTATGTACTTATTATTTATGTACTTATTTATTATTTATGTATTTATTTATTATTTATTATTTATTATTTATTATTTATTTACTTATTTACTGATTTATTATGTACTTATTTACTTATTTATTATGTGCTTATTTATTATTTATTTATTATAATTTATTAACTATGTACTTATATGAATTACAAATATGAATATATCCCCTTATGTATGAATATATCTTCCTACTTATATACCTACCTGCCTATCTACCTATCAATCCGTCAATCAATCCATCTTTAGAATAATTTCCTCCCTTTTATTTTTCCTTTAGGTGGGAATGTACGTAAACGGGGATGACTCCGCCCTCGCGAGGATCTCTGGCACTGCGGGAAGGAGGGGTCTCTGTGGCACTATGTTTGTGCTGAAGGTGAGAGGAGGGAAGGGGGGCGGGTGAGAGGGAATGGTGAGGGAGAGGGGGAGAAGGAGGGAGTGGTGAAGGAGAGAGAGAGAGAGAGAGAGAGAGAGAGAGAGAGAGAGAGAGAGAGAGAGAGAGAGAGAGAGAAAGAGAGAGAGCGAGAGAATGGGATGGAGGGAATTTGGATGTGTGGGTGGGTGGGAGTGAAAAAGAAGGGGAGGGAGGGAGGGAGAGGAAGGTGGGATGGGTAAGGGAGAGGGAGAGAGAAGGAGAGGGAGTGGTGAGACAGTGGAGAGGAGGGGAGGGAGTGGTGGATTAAGGGAGGGAGGGAGGGGGAATGGGTTTTTGGGAGAGGGAGGGAGGGAGGGATGAGGGGTGGGTAAAGGAGAGGAAGAGATGGGGGGAGATAGACGGGAGGGGAGATGGGAGGGAATGAGTGAGGAACAGAAGGAAGGAGAGAGAGAGAGAGTATAAACACAATTCATTTATATAAGTAAATTCTGCAGAAGGATGATTGCAAACTCGAATGCCAGTTACCTACTTATCGGTACTAAAACAAGGTAATAGTGATAATATATATGTATCTTGAGGTGACCAGATCAGACAGGCATATTTCAGGTCAGAGGTCACTAAGGCCTGGCTGTGCTTGTTAGTTGTGACCTTATGAATAATACTGGTAAACAATAACAAAAATACATATTTTTTTTCCCCATAAAATAATATCAATAGAAATATCAGCAACAAATGGTAAAACATATTAATGAGATGAAATTGTGAAATTACGATAACAAATCTCAATTTAAACAATCAAAAGCAAAATAATAGGGCAATAATAAGGGTATTTCTGCCAAGAACTTTAGCATGAAGTAATGATTACAACAAGAAATAGTTACAATGACATTAACATAAATAACAATGCTATCAATCTCAAATGCGAGCAATAGTAACAACAAATAATGAATAATAAACGGAAGATCATTATTTATTATAAAATTGAGAGAGAGCTATAATTACATCAATGGTAATGTCACATAACATCAATGACAAACTCGGATAACTTCAGAAATATCAATAGTGCCTTCCCTAGACCTCAAATACCATTAGTAATAAACAATAACACCGTTTCGCCTCTATCTCAAAAAAAAAAAAAAAAAAAAAAAAAAAAAAAAAAAAAAAAAAAAAAAAAAAAAAAAAAAAAAAAAAAAAAAAAAAAAAAAATTCAGAGCCATTCATGCCTTTCGTCAATATCAGATCGTCGGCGCCATGGCCCAGTCAGGTGCCACGCTGGAACAAGCCCTGGAGACATGCCACAAGCTCGGCAGTGCCATGGGAACGATAGGGTTTGCGGCCAGCGGGTGCCAGCTGCCGGGTGCACCCAAGCCCCTCTTTACAGTACCCGAAGGCATGTTGGAGCTTGGCCTGGGTGTGCATGGAGAGAAAGGGGCAGCGACTATTAAGGTGAGAAGAGAGGTGGAGACGCTTGCATTGTTTGTTTATTACTTAGGCTGTCATTGCTTGTCTCTTTCAGGTAGTCATTCTATGGTTTGTTAGCCCGTCAGCTGTCATTATATTATCCCCTCCAGCCAGTTTTAGGGTCTCTCTTAACCAGTCATTGTTTACTTTTTTACCTTTCTTAGGCTGCCAGATTTATCCTCTCTCAGCCAATCACTGCAGCCCTTTTTCCTTTCCTCTCTCAGCCAATCACTGCATCCCCTTTTCCTTTCCTCCCTCGGCCAATCACTGCCTTTCTTCCTAACCCGTTAGGCAGGAACAGCATCCGAAGTGATGACAGCACTCCTGGATAACCTAACAAGGGAGGATTCCGAGACACGTCTTGATCTGCAGAAGGGAGATGACGTGGCAGTCATCGTGAACAACCTCGGGTGCACTTCTGAGCTTGAAATGGGCATCCTCAGGAGGGAGGTTGTAATTCAGCTTAGTAAGAAATCACAATTTTTTTTATTTATTAATTCATCTCTCTCTCTCTCTCCCTCTCTCTCTCTCTCTCTCTCTCTCTCTCTCTCTCTCTCTCTCTCTCTCTCTCTCTCTCTCTCTCTCTCTCCCTCCCTCCCTCCCTCCCTCCCTCCCTCCCTCCCTCCCTCCCTCCCTCCCCCCCCCCTCTCTCTCTCTCTCTCTCTCTCTCTCTCTCTCTCTCTCTCTCTCTCTCTCTCTCTCTCTCATGTTTAGGAAGCTCACGGTTAGCATCAGGTAATATACAGTACACAAAACCAAGAGGCTAGTCCACTTGTCATATTATTTTCATTAAGCTGCACCTAAGTAGTATATATCAAATAAGCAAAACGGGATAAATAACAGAAATGAGCATTAAAAAGAAACTAATGTGGATTTGATATCCTTAATGATTCAGAGGAAGGCATGCAGCAGAAGATGTTACAAAAAGAAGGGTAACTGGACTCGGTAGGAGTGAATAACTGACATATAACATAACACAGAATACAAAGATGAATGCAGATGAGAACTTCATTTGGTATACAGTGGATGATAGAAAACGAATATTTGCAAAGAGAAAAACAATTTTACTATAGAAAATTGTATTCAATAATGGGTGTCCAGGGCTTAAAAGGGAATGAGAGTTAGAAAGTTGAGTCCAGCATCAGATGTTAGGCATACATTACTCTCAAGGGAACCCTCTCTCCTCTCCTCTTCCCTCTCCTCATACATTACTCTCTCAAGGGAACCTCCTCCTGTCCTCTTCCCTCTCCTCATACATTACCTAAGGAAACCCCTCTCTCCTCTCCTCATACATTACTCTCAAGGGAACCCTCTCTCCTCTCCTCTTCCCTCTCCTCATACATTACTCTCAAGGGAACCCTCTCTCCTCTCCTCTTTCCTCTCCTCATACATTACTCTCAAGGGAACCCTCTCCTCTCCTCTCTTTCCTCCTCATACATTACTCTCAAGGGAACCCTCTCTCCTCTCCTCATACATTACTCTCAAGGGAACCCTCTCTCCTATCCTCTTCCCTCTCCTCATACATTACTCTCAAGGGAACCCTCTCTCCTCTCCTCATACATTACTCTCAAGGAAACCCTCTCTCCCTCTCCTCATACATTTCAAGGGAACCCCTCTCTCCTCATACATTACTCTCAAGGAAACCCTCTCTCCTATCCTCTTCCCTCTCCTCATACATTACTCTCAAGGAAACCCTCTCTCCTCTCCTCTTCCCTCTCCTCATACATTACTCTCAAGGGAACCCTCTCTCCTCTCCTCTTCCCTCTCTTCATACACTACTCTCAAGGGAACCCTCTCTCCTCTCCTCTTTCCTCTCCTCATATGTTACTCTCAAGGGAACCCTCTCTCCTCTCCTCATACATTACTCTCAAGGGAACCCTCTCTCCTCTCCTCTTCCCTCTCCTCATACATTACTCTCAAGGGAACCCTCTCTCCTCTCCTCTTTCCTCTCCTCATATGTTACTCTCAAGGGAACCCTCTCTCCTCTCCTCATACATTACTCTCAAGGGAACCCTCTCTCCTATCCTCTTCCCTCTCCTCATACATTACTCTCAAGGGAACCCTCTCTCCTCTCCTCATACATTACTCTCAAGGGAACCCTCTCTCCTGTCCTCTTCCCTCTCCTCATACATTACTCTCAAGGAAACCCTCTCTCCTCTCCTCTTCCCTCTCCTCATACATTACTCTCAAGGGAACCCTCTCTCCTCTCCTCTTCCCTCTCCTCATACATTACTCTCAAGGGAACCCTCTCTCCTCTCCTCATACATTACTCTCAAGGAAACCCTCTCTCCTCTCCTCTTCCCTCTCCTCATACATTACTCTCAAGGAAACCCTCTCTCCTCTCTCACATTACTCTCAAGGGAACCCTCTCTCCTCTCCTCTTCCCTCTCCTCATACATTACTCTCAAGGGAACCCTCTCTCCTCTCCTCTTCCCTCTCCTCATACACTACTCTCAAGGGAACCCTCTCTCCTCTCCTCTTTCCTCCCTCCCTCATACATTACTCTCAAGGGAACCCTCTCTCCTCTCCTCTTTCCTCTCCTCATACATTACTCTCAAGGGAACCCTCTCTCCTCTCCTCATACATTACTCTCAAGGGAACCCTCTCTCCTCTCCTCTTCCCTCTCCTCATACATTACTCTCAAGGGAACCCTCTCTCCTCTCCTCTTCCCTCTCCTCATACATTACTCTCAAGGGAACCCTCTCCTCTCCTCATACATTACTCTCAAGGGACCCCTCTCTCCTCTCCTCATACATTACTCTCTGCTGGAACCCTCTTCCTCCTCTCTCCTCTCCTCATACATTACTCTCAAGGAAACCCTCTCTCCTCTCCTCTTCCCTCTCCTCATACATTACTCTCAAGGGAACCCTCTCTCCTCTCCTCATACATTACTCTCAAGGGAACCCTCTCCTCTCCTCATACATTACTCTCAAGGAAACCCTCTCTCCTCTCCTCTTCCCTCTCCTCATACACTACTCTCAAGGGAACCCTCTCTCCTCTCCTCTTTCCTCTCCTCATACATTACTCTCAAGGGAACCCTCTCTCCTCTCCTCTTTCCTCTCCTCATATGTTACTCTCAAGGGAACCCTCTCTCCTCTCCTCATACATTACTCTCAAGGGAACCCTCTCTCCTCTCCTCATACATTACTCTCAAGGAAACCCTCTCTCCTCTCCTCTTCCCTCTCCTCATACATTACTCTCAAGGGAACCCTCTCTCCTCTCCTCTTTCCTCTCCTCATATGTTACTCTCAAGGGAACCCTCTCTCCTCTCCTCATACATTACTCTCAAGGGAACCCTCTCTCCTCTCCTCATACATTACTCTCAAGGAAACCCTCTCTCCTCTCCTCTTCCCTCTCCTCATACATTACTCTCAAGGGAACCCTCTCTCCTCTCCTCTTTCCTCTCCTCATACACTACTCTCAAGGGAACCCTCTCTCCTCTCCTCATACATTACTCTCAAGGGAACCCTCTCTCCTCTTCTCTTCCCTCTCCTCATACATTACTCTCAAGGGAACCCTCTCTCCTCTCCTCTTTCCTCTCCTCATATGTTACTCTCAAGGGAACCCTCTCTCCTCTCCTCATACATTACTCTCAAGGGAACCCTCTCTCCTCTCCTCTTCCCTCTCCTCATACATTACTCTCAAGGGAACCCTCTCCTCTCCTCATACATTACTCTCAAGGGAACCCTCTCTCCTCTCCTCTTCCCTCTCCTCATACACATCAAGGGAACCCCTCTCTCCTGTCCTCTTCCTCTCCTCATACATTACTCTCAAGGGAACCCTCTCTCCTCTCCTCTTCCCTCTCCTCATACATTACTCTCAAGGGAACCCTCTCTCCTGTCCTCTTCCCTCTCCTCATACATTACTCTCAAGGGAACCCTCTCTCCTCTCCTCATACATTACTCTCAAGGAACCCTCTCCTCTCCTCATACATTACTCAAGGAACCCTCTCCTCTCCTCTTCCCTCTCCCTCATACATTACTCAAGGGAACCCTCTCTCCTCTCCTCTTCTTTCCTCTCCTCATATGTTACTCAAGGAACCCTCTCTCCTCTCCTCATACATTACTCTCAAGGGAACCCTCTCTCCTCTCCTCTTCCCTCTCCTCATACATTACTCTCAAGGAAACCCTCTCTCCTCTCCTCTTCCCTCTCCTCATACATTACTCTCAAGGGAACCCTCTCCTCTCCTCATACATTACTCTCAAGGGAACCCTCTCTCCTCTTCTCTTCCCTCTCCTCATACATTACTCTCAAGGAACCTCCTGTCCTCTTCCCTCTCCTCATACATTACTCTCAAGGGAACCCTCTCTCCTCTCCTCATACATTGTTTCTCAAGGAAACCCTCTCCTCTCCTCTTCCCTCTCCCTCATACATTACTCAAGGAAACCCTCTCTCCCTCCTTCCCTCTCCTCATACATTACTCTCAAGGGAACCCTCTCTCCTCTCCTCATACATTACTCTCAAGGGAACCCTCTCCTCTCCTCATACATTACTCTCAAGGGAACCCTCTCTCCTCTCCTCTTCCCTCTCCTCATACATTACTCTCAAGGGAACCCTCTCTCCTCTCCTCATACATTACTCTCAAGGAACCCTCTCCTCTCTCCTCTTCCCTCTCCTCATACATTACTCTCAAGGAAACCCTCTCTCCTCTCCTCTTCCCTCTCCTCATACATTACTCTCAAGGGAACCCTCTCTCCTCTCCTCATACATTACTCTCAAGGGAACCCTCTCTCCTCTCCTCTTCCCTCTCCTCATACATTACTCTCAAGGAACCCTCCTCCCTCTCCTCATACATTACTCTCAAGGGAACCCCTCTCTCCCTCTCCTCTTCCCTCTCCTCATACATTACTCTCAAGGGAACCCTCTCTCCTCTTCTCTTCCCTCTCCTCATACATTACTCTCAAGGGAACCCTCTCTCCTCTCCTCTTCCCTCTCCTCATACATTACTCTCAAGGGAACCCTCTCCTCTCCTCATACATTACTCTCAAGGGAACCCTCTCTCCTCTCCTCTTCCCTCTCCTCATACATTACTCTCAAGGGAACCCTCTCCCCTCTCCTCATACATTACTCTCAAGGGAACCCTCTCTCCTCTCCTCATACATTACTCTCAAGGGAACCCTCTCCTCTCCTCATACATTACTCTCAAGGGAACCCTCTCTCCTCTCCTCATACATTACTCTCAAGGGAACCCTCTCTCCTCTCCTCATACATTACTCTCAAGGGAACCCTCTCTCCTCTCCTCTTCCCTCTCCTCATACATTACTCTCAAGGGAACCCTCTCCTCTCCTCATACATTACTCTCAAGGAAACCCTCTCTCCTCTCCTCTTCCCTCTCCTCATACATTACTCTCAAGGGAACCCTCTCTCCTCTCCTCTTCCCTCTCCTCATACATTACTCTCAAGGAAACCCTCTCTCCTCTCCTCTCCCCTCTCCTCATACATTACTCTCAAGGGAACCCTCTCTCCTCTCCTCTTCCCTCTCCTCATACATTACTCTCAAGGGAACCCTCTCTCCTCTCCTCATACATTACTCTCAAGGGAACCCTCTCTCCTCTCCTCTTCCCTCTCCTCATACATTACTCTCAAGGGAACCCTCTCTCCTCTCCTCTTTCCTCTCTTCATACATTACTCTCAAGGAAACCCTCTCTCTCCTCTCCCTCTTCCCTCCTCTCCTCATACATTACTCTCAAGGAACCCTCTCTCCTCTCCTCTTCCCTCCTCATACATTACTCTCAAGGGAACCCTCCTCTCCTCATACATTACTCTCAAGGAACCCTCTCTCCTATCCTCTTCCCTCTTCATACACTACTTCTCAAGGGAACCCTCTCCCTCTCCTCATACATTACTCTCAAGGAAACCCTCTCTCCTCTCCTCTTCCCTCTCCTCATACATTACTCTCAAGGGAACCCTCTCTCCTCTCCTCTTCCCTCTCCTCATACATTACTCTCAAGGGAACCCTCTCTCCTCTCCTCATACATTACTCTCAAGGGAACCCTCTCTCCTCTCCTCTTCCCTCTCCTCATACATTACTCTCAAGGGAACCCTCTCTCCTCTCCTCATACATTACTCTCAAGGAAACCCTCTCTCCTCTCCTCATACATTACTCTCAAGGGAACCCTCTCTCCTCTCCTCTTTCCTCTCTTCATACATTACTCTCAAGGGAACCCTCTCCTCTCCTCATACATTACTCTCAAGGGAACCCTCTCCTCTCCTCATACATTACTCTCAAGGAAACCCTCTCTCCTCTCCTCTTCCCTCTCCTCATACATTACTCTCAAGGGAACCCTCTCTCCTCTCCTCTTTCCTCTCCTCATATGTTACTCTCAAGGGAACCCTCTCTCCTCTCCTCATACATTACTCTCAAGGGAACCTCTCCCTCTCCTCTTCCCTCTCCTCATACACACTTTCAAGGAAACCCTTCTCCTCTCCCTCTTTCCTCTCCTCATACATTACTCTCAAGGGAACCCTCTCTCCTCTCCTCTTTCCTCTCCTCACATTACTCAAGGGAACCCTCTCTCCTCTCCTCTTCCCTCTCCTCATACATTACTCTCAAGGAAACCCTCTCTCCTCTCTCCCTGTCCTCATACATTACTCTCGGGAACCCTCTTCCTCTCCTCATACATTACCCCTCAAGGGAACCCCTCCCTCTCCTCTTCCCTCTCCCTCACATTACTCAAGGAACCCCTCTCTCCTCTCCTCATACATTACTCTCAAGGAAACCCTCTCTCCTCTCCTCATACACACTCTCAAGGGAACCCCTCTCTCTCCTCTCTCCTCTTCCCTCTCCTCATACATTACTCTCAAGGGAACCCTCTCTCCTCTCCTCATACATTACTTCCCCAAGGAACCCTCTCTCTCTCCTCATACATTACTCTAAGGGAACCTCTCTCCTCTCCTCATACATTACTCTCAAGGGAACCCTCTCTCCTCTCCTCTTCCCTCTCCTCATACACTACTCTCTAAGGAA
The DNA here is from genome assembly GCA_017312705.2 of Penaeus japonicus. Taxonomy (NCBI): domain Eukaryota; kingdom Metazoa; phylum Arthropoda; class Malacostraca; order Decapoda; family Penaeidae; genus Penaeus; species Penaeus japonicus. The sequence goes on along the minus strand of BOPN01005028.1, from coordinate 57,351 downwards.
ACCCTCTCTCCTCTCCTCTTCCCCTCTCCTCACATTACTCTCAAGGGAACCCTCTCCCTCATACATTACTCTCAAGGGAACCTCTCCTCCTCATACATTACCTCAAGGAAACCCTCTCTCTCCTTCCCTCTCCTCATACATTACTCTCAAGGGAACCCTCTCTCCTCTCCTCATACATTACTCTCAAGGAACCCTCTCCTCTCCTCTTCCCTCTCCTCATACATTACTCTCAAGGGAACCCTCTCTCCTGTCCTCTTCCCTCTCCTCATACATTACTCTCAAGGGAACCCTCTCCCCTCTCCTTACATTACTCTCAAGGAACCCTCTCCTCTCCTCTTCCCTCTCCTCATACATTACTCTCAAGGGAACCCTCTCTCCTCTCCTCTTTCCTCTCCTCATATGTTACTCTCAAGGGAACCCTCTCTCCTCTCCTCATACATTACCCCTTGAAGGGAACCCCTCTCTCCTCTCCTCTTCCCTCTCCTCATACATTACTCTCAAGGGAACCCTCTCTCCTCTCCTCTTCCCTCTCCTCATACATTACTCTCAAGGGAACCCTCTCTCCTCTCCTCATACATTACTCTCAAGGGAACCCTCTCTCCTCTCCTCTTTCCTCTCCTCATACATTACTCTCAAGGGAACCCTCTCTCCTCTCCTCATACATTACTCTCAAGGGAACCCTCTCTCCTCTCCTCTTTCCTCTCCTCATACATTACTCTCAAGGAAACCCTCTCTCCTCTCCTCTTCCCTCTCCTCATACATTACTCTCAAGGGAACCCTCTCTCCTCTCCTCTTCCCTCTCCTCATACATTACTCTCAAGGGAACCCTCTCTCCTCTCCTCTTTCCTCTCCTCATATGTTACTCTCAAGGGAACCCTCTCTCCTCTCCTCATACATTACTCTCAAGGGAACCCTCTCCTCTCCTCATACATTACTCTCAAGGAAACCCTCTCTCCTCTCCTCTTCCCTCTCCTCATACATTACTCTCAAGGGAACCCTCTCTCCTCTCCTCATACATTACTCTCAAGGGAACCCTCTCTCCTATCCTCTCTCCTCATACATTACTCAAGGAAACCCCTCCCTCTCCTTCCCTCCTCACATTACCTCAAGGAACCCTCTCTCCTCTCCTCTTCCCTCTCCTCATACATTACTCTCAAGGGAACCCTCTCTCCTCTCCTCATACATTACTCTCAAGGGAACCCTCTCTCCTATCCTCTTCCCTCTCCTCATACATTACTCTCAAGGAAACCCTCTCTCCTCTCCTCTTCCCTCTCCTCATACATTACTCTCAAGGAAACCCTCTCTCCTCTCCTTCCTCCTCCTCATACATTACTCTCATAAGGAACCCTCTCCCTCTCTCCTCATACATGTTTCTCAAGGGAACCTCTCTCCTATCCTCTTCCCTCTCCTCATACATTACTCTCAAGGAAACCCTCTCTCCTCTCCTCTTCCCTCTCCTCATACATTACTCTCAAGGAAACCCTCTCTCCTCTCCTCTTCCCTCTCCTCATACATTACTCTCAAGGGAACCCTCTCTCCTCTCCTCATACATTACTCTCAAGGGAACCCTCCTCCCCATATTATCACTCTCAAGGGAACCCTCTCTCCTGTCCTCTTCCCTCTCCTCATACATTACTCTCAAGGGAACCTCTCTCTCATACATTACTCTCAAGGGAACCCCTCTCCTCTCCTCTCCTCATACATTACTCTCAAGGGAACCCTCTCTCCTCTCCTCATACATTACTCTCAAGGGAACCCTCTCTCCTCTCCTCTTCCCTCTCCTCATACATTACTCTCAAGGGAACCCTCTCTCCTCTCCTCTTCCCTCTCCTCATACATTACTCTCAAGGAAACCCTCTCTCCTCTCCTCTTCCCTCTCCTCATACATTACTCTCAAGGGAACCCTCTCTCCTCTCCTCTTCCCTCTCCTCATACATTACTCTCAAGGGAACCCTCTCTCCTCTCCTCTTTCCTCTCCTCATACATTACTCTCAAGGGAACCCTCTCTCCTCTCCTCATACATTACTCTCAAGGGAACCCTCTCCTCTCCTCATACATTACTCTCAAGGGAACCCTCTCCTCCCTCTTCCCTCTCCACATTACTCTCAAGGGAACCCCTCTCTCTCCTCTTCCCTCTCCTCACTCCCAAGGGAACCCTCTCTCCTCTCCTCTTTCCTCTCCTCATATGTTACTCTCAAGGGAACCCTCTCTCCTCTCCTCTTTCCTCTCCTCATACATTACTCTCAAGGGAACCCTCTCTCCTCTCCTCATACATTACTCTCAAGGGAACCCTCTCTCCTCTCCTCATACATTACTCTCAAGGGAACCCTCTCCTCTCCTCATACATTACTCTCAAGGAAACCCTCTCTCCTCTCCTCTTCCCTCTCCTCATACATTACTCTCAAGGGAACCCTCTCTCCTCTCCTCATACATTACTCTCAAGGGAACCCTCTCTCCTCTCCTCTTCCCTCTCCTCATACATTACTCTCAAGGGAACCCTCTCTCCTCTCCTCATACATTACTCTCAAGGGAACCCTCTCTCCTATCCTCTTCCCTCTCTTCATACATTACTCTCAAGGAAACCCTCTCTCCTCTCCTCTTCCCTCTCCTCATACATTACTCTCAAGGAAACCCTCTCTCCTCTCCTCTTCCCTCTCCCTCACATTACTCTCAAGGGAACCCTCTCTCCTCTCCTCATACATTACTCTCAAGGGAACCCTCTCTCCTCTCCTCTTCCCTCCTCACATTACTCTCAAGGGAACCCTCTCTCCTATCCTCTTCCCTCTCTTCATACATTACTCTCAAGGAAACCCTCTCTCCCTCTCCTTCCTCTCCTCACATTACTCTCAAGGGAACCCTCTCTCCTCTCCTCTCCTCATACATTACTCTCATGGAACCCTCTCTCCTCTCCTCATACATTACTCTCAAGGGAACCCTCTCTCCTATCCTCTTCCCTCTCTTCATACATTACTCTCAAGGAAACCCTCTCTCCTCTCCTCTTCCCTCTCCTCATACATTACTCTCAAGGGAACCCTCTCCCCTCTCCTCTTCCCTCTCCTCATACATTACTCTCAAGGGAACCCCTCTCCCTCTCCTCATACACTTCCTAAGGGAACCCTCTCTCTCCCTATCCCTCTTTCCTCTCCTCATACATTACTCTCAAGGGAACCCTCTCTCCTCTCCTCATACATTACTCTCAAGGAAACCCTCTCTCCTCTCCTCATACATTACTCTCAAGGGAACCCTCTCTCCTCTCCTCATACATTACTCTCAAGGGAACCCTCTCTCCTATCCTCTTCCCTCTCCTCATACATTACTCTCAAGGGAACCCTCTCTCCTCTCCTCATACATTACTCTCAAGGAAACCCTCTCTCCTCTCCTCATACATTACTCTCAAGGGAACCCTCTCTCCTATCCTCTTCCCCTCTCATACATTACTCTCAAGGGAACCCTCTCTCCTCTCCTCATACATTACTCTCAAGGGAACCCTCTCTCCTCTCCTCATACATTACTCTCAAGGGAACCCTCTCTCCTATCCTCTTCCCTCTCCTCATACATTACTCTCAAGGGAACCCTCTCTCCTCTCCTCATACATTACTCTCAAGGGAACCCTCTCTCCTCTCCTCATACATTACTCTCAAGGGAACCCTCTCTCCTCTCCTCATACATTACTCTCAAGGGAACCCTCTTCCCTCTCCTCATACATTACTCTCAAGGGAACCCTCTCTCCTCTCCTCATACATTACTCTCAAGGAAACCCTCTCTCCTCTCCTCTTCCCTCTCCTCATACATTACTCTCAAGGGAACCCTCTCTCCTCTCCTCTTCCCTCTCCTCATACACTACTCTCAAGGGAACCCTCTCTCCTCTCCTCTTCCCTCTCCTCATACATTACTCTCAAGGGAACCCTCTCTCCTCTCCTCTTTCCTCTCCTCATACATTACTCTCAAGGGAACCCTCTCTCCTCTCCTCTTCCCTCTCCTCATACATTACTCTCAAGGGAACCCTCTCCTCTCCTCATACATTACTCCCCAAGGAAACCCTCCTCTCTCCTCTCCTCTTTCCTCTCCTCATACATTACTCTCAAGGGAACCCTCTCTCCTCTCCTCTTCCCTCTCCTCATACATTACTCTCAAGGGAACCCTCCTCTCCCTCATACATTACTCTCAAGGGAACCTCTCTCCTCATACACTACTCTCAAGGGAACCCTCTCTCCTCTCCTCATACATTACTCTCAAGGAAACCCTCTCCTCTCTCCTCTTCCCCCTCTCCTCATACATTACTCTCAAGGGAACCCTCTCTCCTCTCCTCTTCCCTCTCCTCATACATTACTCTCAAGGGAACCCTCTCTCCTCTCCTCTCCCTTCATACATTACCTCTCAAGGGAACCTCTCTCCTATCCTCTCTCCTCATACATTACTCTCAAGGGAACCCTCTCTCCTCTCCTCATACACTACTCTCAAGGGAACCCTCTCTCCTCTCCTCTTCCTCTCTCATACATTACTCTCAAGGGAACCCCTTCTCCTCTTCTTCCCTCTCCTCATACACTACTCTCAAGGGAACCCTCTCTCCTCTCCTCTTCCCTCTCCTCATACATTACTCTCAAGGGAACCCTCTCTCCTCTCCTCATACACTACTCTCAAGGGAACCCTCTCTCCTCTCCTCTTCCCTCTCCTCATACATTACTCTCAAGGGAACCCCTCTCCCTCCTCTTCCCTCTCCTCATACATTACTCTCAAGGGAACCCTCTCTCCTCTCCTCATACATTACTCTCAAGGAAACCCTCTCCTCCTCCTCTTCCTCTCCTCATACATTACTCTCAAGGGAACCCTCTCCTCTTCCCTCTCCTCATACATTACTCTCAAGGGAACCCTCTCTCCTCTTCTCTTCCCTCTCCTCATACACTACTCTCAAGGGAACCCTCTCTCCTCTCCTCTTCCCTCTCCTCATACATTACTCTCAAGGGAACCCTCTCTCCTCTCCTCATACATTACTCTCAAGGAAACCCTCTCTCCTCTCCTCTTCCCTCTCCTCATACATTACTCTCAAGGGAACCCTCTCTCCTCTCCTCATACATTACTCTCAAGGGAACCCTCTCTCCTCTCCTCATACATTACTCTCAAGGAAACCCTCTCTCCTCTCCTCTTCCCTCTCCTCATACATTACTCTCAAGGGAACCCTCTCTCCTCTCCTCTTCCCTCTCCTCATACATTACTCTCAAGGGAACCCTCTCCTCTCCTCATTACCTCAAGGGAACCCTCTCCCTTCCCTCTCCTCACATTACTCTCAAGGGAACCCTCTCTCCTCTCCTCTTCCCTCTCCTCATACATTACTCTCAAGGGAACCCTCTCTCCTCTCCTCATACATTACTCTCAAGGAAACCCTCTCTCCTCTCCTCTTCCCTCTCCTCATACATTACTCTCAAGGGAACCCTCTCTCCTCTTCCCTCCTCACATTACTCTCAAGGGAACCCTCTCTCCTCTCCTCTTCCCTCTCCTCATACATTACTTCCTCAAGGAACCCTCTCTCCTCTCCTCTTCCCTCTCCTCATACATTACTCTCAAGGGAACCCTCTCCTCTCCTCATACATTACTCTCAAGGAAACCCTCTCTCCTCTCCTCTTCCCTCTCCTCATACATTACTCTCAAGGGAACCCTCTCTCCTATCCTCTTCCCTCTCCTCATACATTACTCTCAAGGAAACCCTCTCTCCTCTCCTCTTCCCTCTCCTCATACATTACTCTCAAGGGAACCCTCTCTCCTCTCCTCATACATTACTCTCAAGGAAACCCTCTCTCCTCTCCTCTTCCCTCTCCTCATACATTACTCTCAAGGGAACCCTCTCTCCTCTCCTCATACATTACTCTCAAGGGAACCCTCTCTCCTCTCCTCATACATTACTCTCAAGGGAACCCTCCATCCTCTTCCCTCTCCTCATACATTACTCTCAAGGGAACCCTCTCTCCTCTCCTCTTCCCTCTCCTCATACATTACTCTCATGGAACCCTCTCTCCTCTCCTCTTTCCTCTCCTCATACATTACTCTCAAGGGAACCCTCTCTCCTCTCCTCATACATTACTCTCAAGGGAACCCTCTCTCCTCTCCTCATACATTACCTGGGCGGAACCCTCTCTCCTCTCCTCATACATTACTCTCAAGGGAACCCTCTCTCCTCTCCTCTTCCCTCTCCTCATACATTACTCTCAAGGGAACCCTCTCCTCTCCTCATACATTACTCTCAAGGAAACCCTCTCTCCTCTCCTCTTCCCTCTCCTCATACATTACTCTCAAGGGAACCCTCTCTCCTCTCCTCTTCCCTCTCCTCATACATTACTCTCAAGGGAACCCTCTCTCCTCTCCTCTTCCCTCTCCTCATACATTACTCTCAAGGGAACCCTCTCTCCTCTCCTATTATTACTCTCAAGGGAACCCTCTCTCCTATCCTCTTCCCTCTCCTCATACATTACTCTCAAGGAAACCCCTCTCTCCCTCTCCTCTTCCCTCTCCTCACATTACCTTCAAGGAAACCTCCTCTCCCTCTCCCTTCCCTCTCCTCATACATTACTCTCAAGGGAACCCTCTCTCCTCTCCTCATACATTACTCAAGGAACCCTCTCTCCTCTCCTCATACACTACTCTCAAGGGAACCCTCTCTCCTCTCCTCTTTCCTCTCCTCATACATTACTCTCAAGGGAACCCTCTCTCCTCTCCTCATACACTACTCTCAAGGGAACCCTCTCTCCTCTCCTCTTCCCTCTCCTCATACATTACTCTCAAGGGAACCCTCTCTCCTCTCCTCTTCCCTCTCCTCATACATTACTCTCAAGGGAACCCTCTCTCCTCTCCTCTTCCCTCTCCTCATACACTACTCTCAAGGGAACCCTCTCTCCTATACATTACCTCAAGGGAACCTCTCTCCTCTCCTCATACATTACTTCTCAAGGGAACCCCTCTTCCTCTCTCCCTCTTCCCTCTCCTCATATTACTTCCCAAGGGAACCCTCTCTCCTCTCCTCTTCCCTCTCCTCATACATTACTCTCAAGGGAACCCTCTCTCCTCTCCTCTTCCCTCTCCTCATACATTACTCTCAAGGGAACCCTCTCTCCTCTCCTCATACATTACTCTCAAGGGAACCCTCTCTCCTATCCTCTTCCCTCTCTTCATACACTACTCTCAAGGGAACCCTCTCTCCTCTCCTCATACATTACTCTCAAGGAAACCCTCTCTCCTCTCCTCTTCCCTCTCCTCATACATTACTCTCAAGGGAACCCCTCTCTCCTCTTCCCTCTCCTCATACATTACTCTCAAGGAAACCCTCTCTCCTCTCCTCTTCCCCCTCTCCTCATGGTTAATACTCCCCAAGGGAACCCTCCTCTCCTCACATTACTCAAGGGAACCCTCTCTCCTCTCCTCTTCCCTCTCCTCATACATTACTCTCAAGGAAACCCTCTCTCCTCTCCTCTTCCCTCTCCTCATACATTACTCTCAAGGGAACCCTCTCTCCTCTCCTCATACATTACTCTCAAGGGAACCCTCTCCATCCTCTTCCCTCTCCTCATACATTACTCTCAAGGGAACCCTCTCTCCTCTTCTCTTCCCTCTCCTCATACATTACTCTCATGAAACCCTCTCTCCTATCCTCTTCCCTCTCCCCTCATACATTACTCTCAAGGAACCCTCTCTCCTCATACATTACCTCAAGGGAACCCTCTCCTCTCCTCATACATTACTCTCTAAGGAACCCTCTCTCCTATCCTCTTCCCTCTCCTCATACATTACTCTCAAGGGAACCCTCTCCTCTCCTCATACACTACTCAAGGGAACCCTCCCTCTCCTCTCTCTCCTCATTACTACCAAGGGAACCCTCTCTCCTCTCCTCATACATTACTCTCAAGGGAACCCTCTCCTCTCCTCTTCCTCTCCTCATGTTACTCTCAAGGGAACCCTCTCTCTCTCTCTCTCTCTCTCTCTCTCTCTCTCTCTCTCTCTCTCTCTCTCTCTCTCTCTCTCTCTCTCTCTCTCTCTCTCTCTCTCTCTCTCTCATGTTTAGGAAGCTCACGGTTAGCATCAGGTAATATACAGTACACAAAACCAAGAGGCTAGTCCACTTGTCATATTATTTTCATTAAGCTGCACCTAAGTAGTATATATCAAATAAGCAAAACGGGATAAATAACAGAAATGAGCATTAAAAAGAAACTAATGTGGATTTGATATCCTTAATGATTCAGAGGAAGGCATGCAGCAGAAGATGTTTACAAAAGAAGGGTAACTGGACTCGGTAGGAGTGAATAACTGACATATAACATAACACAGAATACAAAGATGAATGCAGATGAGAACTTCACGGTATACAGTGGATGATAGAAAACGAATATTTGCAAAGAGAAAAACAATTTTACTATAGAAAATTGTATTCAATAATGGGTGTCCAGGGCTTAAAAGGGAATGAGAGTTAGAAAGTTGAGTCCAGCATCAGATGTTAGGCATACATTACTCTCAAGGGAACCCTCTCTCCTCTCCTCTTCCCTCTCCTCATACATTACTCTCAAGGGAACCCTCTCTCCTGTCCTCTTCCCTCTCCTCATACATTACTCTCAAGGAAACCCTCTCTCCTCTCCTCATACATTACTCTCAAGGGAACCCTCTCTCCTCTCCTCTTCCCTCTCTTCATACACTACTCTCAAGGGAACCCTCTCTCCTCTCCTCTTTCCTCTCCTCATACATTACTCTCAAGGGAACCCTCTCTCCTCTCCTCTTTCCTCTCCTCATACATTACTCTCAAGGGAACCCTCTCTCCTCTCCTCATACATTACTCTCAAGGGAACCCTCTCTCCTATCCTCTTCCCTCTCCTCATACATTACTCTCAAGGAAACCCTCTCTCCTCTCCTCTTCCCTCTCCTCATACATTACTCTCAAGGAAACCCTCTCTCCTCTCCTCTTCCCTCTCCTCATACATTACTCTCAAGGGAACCCTCTCTCCTCTCCTCATACATTACTCTCAAGGGAACCCTCTCTCCTCTCCTCTTCCCTCTCCTCATACATTACTCTCAAGGAAACCCTCTCTCCTCTCCTCTTCCCTCTCCTCATACATTACTCTCAAGGAAACCCTCTCTCCTCTCCTCTTCCCTCTCCTCATACATTACTCTCAAGGGAACCCTCTCTCCTCTCCTCATACATTACTCTCAAGGGAACCCTCTCTCCTATCCTCTTCCCTCTCTTCATACACTACTCTCAAGGGAACCCTCTCTCCTATTCTTTTTCCGCGGAGAACCCTCTCTCCTATCCTCTTTCTTCTCCTCCGCGACCGACATGTTTCATGGGGGTTGGGATCGCTTTCGTATTGCATTTTTTTCAGTTGAAATTTTAAACTATTCCTTCTTTCTTGTAAATGGTGCATCATACCAAATGCTAATTAGAATCAGTGCTATCATACCATAAGTCTATTCATCATCAATTTTCACTGATTCAAAATGTTGTTCACAGTATCTGAATATTCTGATTATTATGATGATTCATTGTCCTTCATTTACTTTTCTGAATGATACCATAAACTCACCTTGTACACAGTTGTAGGTTAACTGAAAATAATAGCAATGATAATGCTGATTATTCTTAGAAGCATGTAATCATGTTTTCACCTTTGTATCTGCCCTTCATTCTTTCTCTTCACCTACCCTCACTTCCCCACCTCCTCATCCTACTCCTCATCATTGTAATCACCATCCTTATTGCGATCCTGATCTCATCTCCACCATACCGCCTCTCCCCCTCCCCCTCCCCCACAGAACAGCGCGGCATAAACCCCCTCCGCGTGTACCAAGGGTCCCTCATGACCAGCCTGGACATGAAGGGCGTGCACATAGCTGTCTTGAGAATCCTGGACCCCTCGTGGGTGGCCTTCCTCGACGCCCCTACCACCGCCTTGGCCTGGCCTACTCCCATAATCTACAAGGGCGGCGAGGATGAGGCATTCAGCATGCCTGAGTGCGGTCTCAACTTGTCTGCTCGGGAGGCATTGGTAGGTTGGAAGCATTTGTGATTTGTCTTGTTGTATTGTTATTGGCATTAGTAATCTTATCAGTAGTGTTCAATTGTAGGGGTATTTTAGTTCTACTGTATATTATAATATTATTACAATATTATTACAATTACTATTTATAAGTGGTGTGAGGTGGAATGTTATTGATGTTCATATGTGTGTTCGTTCCTTTATTAATTCATTACCTCCACCTGAAGGGTAGCAGCTACACCCTGGATAACCCTGCCCATGTCCAGACCCTGAGGGCATGCCTGGAATCACTCGTAGCTAAGGTCCCTCAGCACGAGGATCTCCTTAACGCCCTCGACTCCGGCTGCGGTGATGGTGATTGTGGCACTACTCTCCTCCTGGGAATCCATGGTGAGTCTCAACTTGGCATTAGTCGAAGAGGTGTGGGGCTAGGATAGGAATGGCACTGATTAGTTGATTGGATAGAAAGGTTTTCAACATCTTTAGGGCTTTGAGAGAAGCTGTGGCTGGCTCTTATTAATATTATTATTATTATTTTAAGAGAGTTCCTGATTGGTCCTAGGGATACTGGGAAGCTCTTGATTGGTACTAGGAAATCTAGAAAGATCCTGATTGGTTATGATAGTTCTAAAGAAAGCTATTAGTGGAGGGTTATTTTTGGTAGGGATTGGTTGAAAATATTGTTTTGTGGATTCGATTGTTTGATATTAATTGAGGGAACATTATTGGATAAAAGAACTTTTGAAGAGTCTGTTATTGGTATGGAGGACGATTAAGGCTATATGTATGGTAGGATGGATTTTTGAGAGGATGTGATTGGTTGTTTATATATCTAAGGGAATCTGATTGGTTGATAGGAATTTCGAGAGAACATGTCATTGGTTAGAAAGATTTTCTGAGAGTATGAGTTTGGTTTGAAGCATTTTAAAGATGATCTGAGGGGAAAGTAATTGTTTGACATTTAAAAAAAGATAACTGTTTGGATAATTTTTTAGGGGGATCTGATTGGTTACAATGAATCTTGAGAGGCTTTGACGTGGTTGGTTTCTAATTAGTGTTATTTGTCTCATTGATTCGATATTCATTTCTTTAGATAAAGAAGTTTCACGTTAATTCTTTGAAAATGAAGAAAAATGTTGGTGAATTCCTAAACTCAGGATATAGAATTGGTTGTGAGGGTTAAATTAGTTGGTGGGAGAAAATTCCTTTGAATCGCAATGCTACTTGACCAAAAAAAAAAAAAAAAAAAAATGTATCAATCTACAGATCAGTTTGTGTCCTTGTACATATATGTATGTACATACAGATAGATATATAGAGAGATAGATAGATAGACAAACAGCTTCATTCACAGTAGGAAAAAAACAATAACCTAAAACCCACAATAAAATACCCCCCCCCCCTCCATTACCAGCCATCACGGAGCAGCTCCTCCGCCTGCCCCTCACCCAGCCTGCCGCCCTTCTAGCCTCTCTCTCCGACATGGCCTCTGCCAGCATGGGCGGGTCATCTGGCGGCCTCTACTCCATCCTCCTGACAAGCGCTGCTTCCCACTTGGCCGCGCACTTCTCGGAGGGCGTGTCCTCGAGGGCGCGGTGGGCGGGGGCGCTCCGGAAGGGCATCGAGGCTGTGAGCAAGTACGGTGGAGCCAAGCCGGGTGACAGGACTATGGTGAGTGGCTTTAGGTTGTGTAAACACCTGTAAAGTAATCAAGGCGAAGTGTAATTCATATAACAGATAAAAGATCAAATGATCAAATTGCAAGTAAGCAAAACAAACTCGAAAGAATGTTAGACAAAGAGACAAATGGAATAATACGATAGTCAATGGCCCAAAATTTAGGCAGAATTAGCTACACCTCCTTCATATTGGCGACGTTACGTGACTGGACACGGCTGTGCTGTTTATGACGGAGTCACCAAGGAGGGGGGGGGGATCATGGCTTGTTGTCCGTATTAGCGTCTGTCTTGTCTTATTTTGTCTTGTTCTCGCTATTTCTCTCTCTCTTTGTTCTCCCTTTTCTCTCTTTTTGTCTTGTTCTCTCTCTTTCTCTCTTTTTGTCTTGTTCTCTCTCTTTCTCTCTTTTTGTCTTGTTCTCTCTCTTTCTCTCTCTCTCTCTCTCTCTCTCTCTCTCTCTCTCTCTCTCTCTCTCTCTCTCTCTCTCTCTCTCTCTCTCTCTCTCTCTCTCTCTCTCTTTCTCTCGCTCTCTCTCACTCTCCTCTCTTTCTCTTTCTTTCTTTCTCTCTTTCTCTCTTTCTCTCTTTCTCTCTCTCTCTCTCTCTCTCTCTCTCTCTCTCTCTCTCTCTCTCTCTCTCTCTCTCTCTCTCTCTCTCTCTCTCTC
>BOPN01005028.1:15000-27500 GCA_017312705.2 Penaeus japonicus | reverse complement strand
AGAGAGAGAGAGAGAGAGAGAGAGAGAGAGGAGAGAGAGAGAGAGAGAGGGAGGGAGGGAGAAAGGAAGAGAGAAATGGGGAGAGGGAAGGAGAGAGAGAATGAAGGAGAAAGAGAGAGAGAGGAGAGAGAGAGAGAGAGTGAAGGAGAAAGAGAGAGAGAAGAGAAAGAGAGAGAGAAACTACAATCCTCCAACCAACAGCAGGCCTGAGGCCGATTTCTTAGGGTTTAGCTTACCAAGCTGTGTCTCTTTGTCCTCTTCGAGCATCTTCTGTGCATGTCTTTTGATGGCCTCTCCAGCATTTCTCAACTCATCTTGTACCAGCGGTCCCTTCTGGTGTGATTTCTTACGCAGCACCAAGCGTAGTCTCAGAAGCCAAGCTACTGCTTTCTTCACGCGGTGCCAGGAAGAATAGCAGTTCGGAAGTCTGCTCGTATGATCTTCTTCAGCCTTGGTGATATATACTACTGGGGATGGCTTCACCTCAGCAAGATTCTCCAGTTCTATGCAGTTAAAGGCAGGCTGGCGTCCGGCCGCCATTTTGTTGACGAGTCGGGAATTTTGAATGGGATTGAAACTTTCGTCTGTTAGCGAGGATGATGGTGATGATGGTGGTTGAGGTGATGATTGTGGTGGTGGTGGTGGTGATGGACCTGGTGGAGGTGATGGTGGTTGTGGTGATGATGGTGGTAATGGACATGGTGGCGGGATGATGGTGATTATGGTAGTGGTGATGATATGATAAAGAAGGTGATAATGAATCTGGTGGTGGTGATAGTGGCGATGATGGTGATGGTCATAGTGGTGATGATGAGGATGGTGATGGTCGTGGTAGCGATGATGATGGTAATGGTAGTGGTGACGAGGATGATGATAATGGTGGTGATGATGATGGTGGTGGTGACGATGGTTTTGGTGCATTACCCTTTTCAATTTTGTTTAAATCATTTATAGTATCACTTCGCATAAAAGACATTGGCCATATTTTGATTATAAAAGAAATAGTCACTATAACTCACTACATCATTTCCCGAAAAGACAAAAGGCAGATTCCGAATTAGGAAGATTCCCATTCGGAGGTTTCTCGGGATTTTAAGACTGCGACACCATTTTGTTTCTCAGTTCGCGCCAAAGTCAAAACAAAGAGAAAATACACCTTTTCATGATACACCTTTTCTAGAGTCTTCATTAAACTCGAAGAATAAAGCTGATCAAGATTGCCTGCTAACAAAATCCTGAATTAATGGCCATAAGACACGAAAAGAGCTTGGAATCTACTTGTAAAGTTCGCCCGTCCTTTTCATTACGAAGGAAGATGTGAATCGCAACTCTGAACTTTATTCTCTTATTTTTTTTTTTAACCATCATTATCGTTTCTCAGATAACCCAGTTGATGCTATTCAATAACTCTTTTGAGTTGGAAACAAACTTTGTCAAGTGAAAACCTCTCTTGGTCAACAGTTGCATTACCTGATTTGCAAGGGGTACTGCAATCTCCAAGGTCTTTACAGATTTCAGGCAGTCATCCACATAAAAATTACGTAGAACAGTGTTTAACACATCATGAGGAAATTCTTCTTTAAATTCTCTGGTCACTTGCTGGAGTGCGTAGTTTGCACAGCTGGGGCTCCACACTCCGCCAAAAAGATGAGATGTCATGCGATATGTCACAGATTGTCCTCCTGTATCATCTTCCTGGAACCACAGAAAGCGCAACACATCCCGGTCATCTGGCGTCACCTTCACCTGGTGGAACATTGACTCGATGTCTGCCATAAAGGCAATGGCTCCTTCCCTAAACCTCAACAGGACTCCTACCAGTTTGTTAGCCAAATCTGGTCCTTGGCACACATGGTCGTTCAAGGATGATCCTCCAAACCTTGCAGCACAGTCAAAAACAACCCTAATTTTGTCAGGTTTCTTTGGATTGTTGATTGGGTGATGTGGCAAGTACCATACCTTACCATCAGCTCTATTCATTTCTTCTAGAGGCACCTCTTCAGCATATCCCTTTTCAAGAAGTTTGTGGATCTCTCCTGTGTATTTCTTTTTAAGATTTACATCTTTGTCTAGGCGCTTCCCCAACATCCTTAACCCGTTAACGACGGATGACAAGATAACACGTCTAGTGGTTTTTGAGTTCTGACCAGGACGCGTTAACTTTGTCAACCGGGCGTGGCTGGAGGAACCAGCGGCGCAGCGCTGGCTCGCGGTTAGTGCGGCCGAGAATCCCGACGCGTTAGGCTTATGCATTCAAGAGTCCCGGAATTTTGGTCTATTTAAGCCGGATTGGCCCCGTCGGGAACGGGTTAAGCGTCTTTCTGCCAAGTTGTAATTGTTAGGTAGGTAAGGTGTTTCTGTCTTAAAAGGAATATTCAAGGTATAGTGACTGTTCTCTAATGTCATTTTTCTGTCCCATGTCTCTAAGATCTTTTGGTCGTTTCTAGACATTCCAGAATCTTCAGAGTTGACTCCTTCTAGGTCCCATAACTTAAACAGGTTGCTTTCCAGATGAGAAATATTCTGTACAAAATGGGAAGATCTCACTTTGGGTCTGAATGGATCAATTGGCCCATTTATGGCCCAGCCCAGTGGTGTGTGAATGGCAAAAGGTTCCCCTGGTTGCCCCTTTCTCACTTCATCAGGCAGCAAAAGATCTGCACAATCCTGCCCGATCAGTAGGTGTACTTGATCAACCTCTAGCTCAGGTATCTCCAGGTTTTTCAGGTGTGGCCACCTCTGAATTTCAACACGGTTTGACAAACCCGACAGGTCTATGTTCAGCGTTGGCCTGACAGTCACTTCTGGTATGCAGTAAGGTTCCTGAGTATCACCAAGGTCTGTCACAAGAAGTGTGATGATTGTGGACTCTACAGGCATTCTTGTCTGGGCAATGGTAGTTAGTTCCATATGACGGGTCACACCTCTGGCTCTCAGCATTCCACATAACTCCTCTGAGCAATATGTGGTGTTTGTCCCAGGGTCCAACATCGCATAGGTGTCAACAATGGCACTCGTATCAAGACACCTAACTCTGGCTGGCACTATTGGTAGGGCCAGCTTTCCACCATGGCTGCAGATAAAATTGCTTACTCTGGGGTTCACATTGGGATTCTGAGGAATCTGGCTCATTGCTGATGTCACTGTTACAGGTACATGTGGTGTTTCCAGTGTGGTATCACCTCCATCTGGTCTTCTACTTGGCAGATGAAGATAATTATTGTGCTTCTTCCCACAACCTTCTACGGTACATATAAAGTTTCGGGAGCAATCCTTTCCTATGTGTCCTGCTGCAAAACAGTTCACACACAGACCTTTGGACATAACAAGATTCCAGCGGTCCTTGATTTTCATGGCCTTGAAGCGTGAACATCGTATCACGTAGTGCCCTTGTCCACAGCAGGGACATTTTCCTGCCATGGGCTTCTTACTTTCTGGTATAGCTGCTTTGTCCTCTGTGAGCGATGTAATTGTAGCAAAACTTCCAGGCTGTCTCCTTTGAGGCCTGTTCTGCTGACTCTTTTCCTTGTCCCTTTTGTGATCTCTGTTGACTAATTTTCCAAAAACAGGGTCAGAAGCCTCATCAGCAGCATTGGAGATGAATCTCACAAGTTCTCGAATCTCCGCTCCTCTTCTGTATCTGGACCGAATCTCATGGTTGGCTTTTACCCATCGAGTCTGCAGGTAATATGGCAACTTTTCCACTATTTTGAGCATGTTGTCTCCACTTCCAAGCTGGCTAAGAGAGTTCATCTCCGTGAGAGACTCCAAACAACAGTTGAGTTCATCAGAATACTCTCTAAGATCAGCTGCTCCCCTTACATCTGACCTACTGGTAACCTTTCTCACCCACTCACAGGTGATATTGTAGGGGTTTCCAAATCTCTCTTCTAGGATTTCCAAGGCTCTTTTGTAGCCTTCCTCGGGTTTCTTATACGAGGTGCTTTTCAAAGCAAGTGCCGCTCGTCCTTTGCAGTATCTTCTCAGGCAGGCTAACTTCTGGGCTGCAGGAATGGATAAACAGTCAATGGTGTCTTTAAAGGACCTGATGAATGGCCAGTACTCTAGTTCATCCCCACTGAATGTCTGAAGTTCTCCTCTAGGAACCTGTAGGGACTCTACCATAGACTGCTGCTGAACTCTTGACATGTCCAACACCTGGTTTAATGCATCGACGAGGATAGAAGCTGCTTTCCTTTCTGGATCTTCTAATGGAATATGGGAGGGCTCCCATGATGGCCTTGAGGGTTTTTCATTAGGTTCTCTAGGTGTACTCTGGAATTGTGGAACTCTGCTGTTTGCTTCTGGGTGTCCCGGTGTATACATTGGTGTAGTTGCGTGTGCAGTGGGACCAAACCCTTCAGTATCCAGCTGACGTTCCATTGTTTGGTAGGATTGAAGTTCTAATAACTTCTGCTCCTCCATCTTTTGGTGACTCTCCCTCCTCAGCATCAGTTCGCTCTCCATCTTTGACTTCTCCAACTCAAAAGCTTGCCTCTCCTTTTGTAGAGTTAGTTGGCGATTCTGCATTTCCAGCTGCTGCTTCTTAAATAATTCCTCAATTTCTCTTTCTAGTGCGTTGTTGTTTTCGTCCAGATACATTTCACACATGCCTTCATGAGTCAATTGGCCTTGGTCTGTTGTAACAGTGCGGGGTCCAGCAAAATCATTCCTCTTCTCTTGGTCTCCGTGCACCTTAAAACCTTCCCCATCCTCCTCCTGGGCAATCCAATTGTTCAAGGCAACCTGGAAGTCTATCACCTGACCCATAGCATCAGACTTGTACAGTTCAGCTTCTAAACGTTCTTGTTCATCCGTCAGTAAGCCCAGGAGTTCAGTGTGAGCCACCTCAAACCTCTCTATGGACTCTGAAAAGGCATCCATTTTCTCTTTTACCTGAATAATATTCTTGCTGTCAGTGGTCAGCTTGTCAATGATGCCCATCTGCTTGGTTAAAAGTCCCTTGGCTCTGCTGCGCCTCCTCTTGGCATCAGCTACCTCATCCTGGTTGTTAGTGTCAGGCTCTATCTCCTGTGGTGAGTTTTCCTCTCCATGCATAGGCCTGCCTGTAACTTGCTTATTTGGGGCACTCATCCTATTCTGTATCAATTAACTTCTTTTTCCACTGCCAAACTTTGGACTATAACACACTTAGTGTTAGGGAGTATACCTCCTGGTGTTGCTTGCTTATTATAATGGTATAAACAATGCCAGACAATGACACACGTTTTCTTCCTGGTGCTTTATTATATGAAACGGTCCAACTGCAAACAAAAAATAAACACCTCTAAGAACATTATGTAATCGTTAGTTACATGTAAACAAAAATTAATAATATTCAGTATCACTAACAAACGTACTGGCAATATTTTTACACAAAAACAATAAAGAGAATAGCACCAATGCTAACGAATGTTTACTGGCAAATGATGACAATGAAAAGCCAACTCTTTTCACAATAATGATTAAGAAACCATAAATATAATGTAAGCATCAACCTCTTCCATATAAAACTTACAGTTTCTGGCCTTCTCCGGGTGCTGACAATGTAATGAAACTGGTATAATCCTTCAAAACCACATGGAAATCCAAAATCACTGACTGCTGCACATGTTCACTCCATACTTCTCCCATCCGTCTACAGATGGCAGCACCGCCATAGGAGGGAAATTCAAATTTATTGCTTACGAAGTTACAGGTGTTATAATATATATCAGGAAAAGTAACACCAGCGTAGCTACGTACATCATCTTTATCTTCAGACGTTTTGAAGTTTACTAACTTCATCATCAGTGCTAAAAATAGACAAAAAAGAACCGTTAATACAGAGCAAATTAGCTAAAAACATTTTTAAAGAAACAATGGTTCAAACAAGTAAAAGGCTAAATAAAAGGTAAATATTACTAAAAAGGTAGTTAACACTGTAAAAATGGTTAAATGAACACTTATAAAAATGGCGGTATAAGAAAGATAAAAGGTTAACATGAAAAATATCAATAGAAATATAAAATATAAAAGCGAGTTGTAAACAGTAAAAAACACAAACTAAAATTATTATAAAACACAAGACCAATAAATGAGAAATCTTACAGTTATAAATCTGGAATCACTGAGTGTGTAATGGGATGGCAGTTGTTGTGTTGTTTAGCTCTGTCTTCATCCTCGAGATAAACAGTGATTCCAAGATGATGAGGTTAAGTCTGTGTGAGGAAGAGGTTAGAATGTGGAAATCCTTTTGTGTGAGTGGATGCCCAGTGGAATAGCAGTGTTCTCTGATGGCAGATGGTGATGGTGAACTTAGCTGAATACCTGTACGGTAAGATTTTCCCATGTGCTCAAAGATACGGTGCTGTAGAGGACGTGTGGTGCTACCCACATATCGAGAGTTACATCTCGAACATTTAAACTGATATACAACACATGATTTAAGAGCAAAGGGCAAAGGTACCGTTTTGTTCAGGAGAGAACGCATCGTAGTGTGTGTCTTAAAGATAAATCTAAAGTCAACTTGAGGGAAACAATCTTTGAATATATTCTGCAGTTCCTTTCTTATGTTAAAACTTAAATGTCCAAAATATGGCAATGTGACGTAACAAACATCTTTAGTAGCCGTCATAACAGGAGTAGGAGGGGAGTGTTTTTTGTTCAAAAATCTTCTTAAGACTCTGTAGAAAATTTTGCTGGGGTATGAATTTTGTGTGAAATATATATATATATATATATATATATATATACATATAGGTATATATATATATATATATATATATATATATATATATATATATATATATATATATATATATATATATATACATATATATATATATATATATATATATATATATATATATATATATATATATATATATATATATATATAAATACATATATATCATCATCATCATCAGCCTATATCATTTCACTGCAGGACGTAGGCCCCTCTCAATCTTTTCCAGTCATTCCGGTCTTGTGTCCTCCGTTTCCAAGTTACTCCTGCGAAATTCGCTATTTTATCCCGCCATCTAGTCATTGGTCTTGCCCTGGGTCTCTTTGTGTCGTGTATTACCCATTCTGTTGTTTTCTTTGTCTACCTGTTGTCCTGTCTCCGATATATATGTCCAGCCCACTGCCACTTTTTCTTCTTGATGCTCTTGAGTATATCCTCTACTTTTGTTTCTGCATAAGCCTTTCCATTCCTCTTTGGGCGCTTACTAATTTCCTCTCGAGTGCATTGGTCGTAGTCCATGTCTCTGATCCATATGTGATGACGGGGAGGACATATTGGTAAAATATCTTTCTCTTTAGACATAGTGGCAGACGACCTCGTAATATATAACTGTGTACCGAAGGTACTCCAACCTAGCCTGATTCGCCATTTTATATCGGCTTCGCAGGATGTACTCGACTGGATGTGTTGCCCTAGGTATACATACTCGTTCACTGCTTCTAGTACCTCGCCCTGTATTTATATTTGCTTAACTGGGGTTCGACTGTTGAGCATGACTTTAGTCTTTTTCATGTTCATTTTAAGGCCAATCTTCAGACTTTCCCTATTTCAATCGCTTAGTAATTGTTGTAATTCATCTGCTGACTCGCCAAAAAGAACAATGTCATCTGCAAATCATAAATTGCTTAAGTGCTCATTCCCTATTTTAATCCCTCTCTCCTTCCCATCTAACTTCTTGAATACTTCCTCCAAGCAAGGTGTAAACAGCTTCGGTAACATGGTGTCGCCCTGCCTAACACCCCTTTTTATTGTTATTTTATTGGTTTCTGCGTGGATTTTGATGGTCGCTGTACCATCTCTATATATATCCTCTAATAATCTGCAGTATATTTCCTCTACTCCTTGTTTACGAATTGCATCTAGTACTGCAGATATCTGTACCGAATCGAATGCCTTTTCATAATCTACGAATGCCATACACAGGGGCTTCCTGTATTCGTTTATTTTCTCTTTTATTTGAGCTAGTGTGTGGATATGGTCTGTAGTTATGAATCCGATGCGGAACCATGCCAGTTCCCTGGGTTGTTTTGAATCTAATGTACCGATTTATACAGGCTGTGATGATTTTTGAGAACAGTTTATAGATTACTGAAAGGAGGCTTATAGGTTGGTAATTCTTGAAGTCTTTTGTGTTTCCCTTTTTCTGTATTAAAATTATTATTGCGTTTTACCAGGCCTTCGGAGTTTTACCAATGCTTAGACATCTGTTATAAAGACTGGCCAGTTTTACTGCCGCAAACTCTCTTGCATCTTGAGTAAAACGTGATGTTTAGAACGTCTCCAATTGTTGTGTTTGTCTCCGTATGCGGTTGATCGTTTGAGTGGTACAAGTCGCGATAGAAGTCTTCTATTACTTTGATAATTTCATTTTTATTGTATGTCACCTCTCCATTGGGTTTCTTTACTGCCTTAAGGCTGGTGCTGGCAAGCAGAGCTTCGTTTATTTTTCGTATGTTAAATTTGCGTACATCCTCTTTCTCCTTCTTGTTTATCGTTTTAGTCAGCTCTGTTGATTCTATCTTGTCTCTGATTGATGTTATTTTCATGTCCGTATGCTGTTTCATAAGCTCTTTTATCTCCACCGAAAGCTTACTGAACTTTTCTTTTTCGTCTTTACCCCCTATTTCAAGTGCAGCTTCCGTTAATATCTCACTGAATTTGTCGTTCATTTGGTCTATGTCAAGATTTTCTTCGAGAGCTGAGTATTTGTTTTGGATGTTGATACTGAATTCCGTCGCCCTATTCTTAATGTTGATTAGATTAACAAGAGGCTTCTGTATGAGCTTATTTTGTTCCCTTCTTAGCTGTAATTTTGCTTTACTTCTGACCAGTCCATGGTCGCTACCGACATTTACTTTATTGATAACGGTTATGTCTTGTACTATGTCGCGATGGTGATTTACATGTCCATTTCCTCCCGGGTCTCTTTTCGAAGAATGTATTCATGATTTTAAGGGATCGAGCTTCAGCGAATTCTATCAGCCTTTGCCCTCTCTCATTTCTGATGCTTATTCCATGTTTCCCAACCGAGGTTTCTCCATCTTCCATTATTCCTATCTTGGCATTAAAATTCCCCATAATCACGGTAAAATGAGTTTTTGCTCTATCAGTAACTGCTTGCACATCTTCATAGAAGCTCTCTATCTCCTCATTACTATGACTGTTGGTAGGAGTGTACACTTAGATACTTTTTAGGCTATATCTGTTGTTTAGTTTCAGTATCACAGAAACTACTCTTTCGCTCACACTGTGGAATTCCCTAGCATTCTTTTCGAGTCACTTGTGAACTAAGAAACCTACTCTTGATGTTTGCTATCCAAGGGTTTACCTCGCTAATATTAAGTGCATATAATATAGTAATTTCTACTCTTTGCCTAGTCTCCTAACTTCAGAAAGTCCTACAATATCCCATTTAGTAAATGAAAGTTCCTCAAGCAGTGTCAAATGATCAGATTCTGTTCTCAGGGTCCTTACATTGTATGTGCATAAATTCATCATCTTTAGGCGGCCTGGGTCTAACCGGATATTTTTAGCACCCTCTGCTCCAGAACGATCCTGATCGCCGCCGTGACCAGGGGCTCCTTCGCTTCCGTGGAATAAATATATATTGTCTTGACTGGGAAATCATATTTAAGAGGGGTGTGGCCTGATACCCCCACCTGTCGGCCTTAATTGTGCATGGTGGGGGGAGTAATTTTAGTCCGGAGGCTACCATTAATCTCCAATAACACATTTGAGTTAGTCTTGCATGTTATTAGGAGATCTTAGTATCCCCCGATCTATCTCACGACCTTCCGGTCTACTCATGTGAGAATGGACATTTGTTTATATATATGTGCAGGGCCTATGCAAAAATGCGTGTTTGCATGTTTATGCGCACTCCCGTGCCCGCACTTATATTCGTTACTATATATATATATATTGCGCCCGTGAATGTACAGCGTAGACGCATATATATATAAATAAGCAATTATGCACATACTCCAAGCGTATGTCTACGACCGTATGTATGCACACAGCACCCATACATAACAGTGTCCATGCGTGCACACACACGCACGTGAATTATAATATGCCCAAGTATTGCCGGTGACTGTTAGCTAAAGGGGGGGAGAGGCGTAGGATGGGTGAGAAGTTTAGTTTGGAAGTGGAAAATAAGTTGGAGATCGAGAGACGGGGGGCGATACCCCGTGCTTGTTTCGTTTGTTTTCGTGGCTTCCAAGCAGTGCATCGGTGGTTTGGGAGGAGGTCAGAAGCCCCTTCGAGGCCTTAGTGTTTATTTTTGGAGGAGGCGTCTGCCATTGCTTGCTCTGTTTGCATGCTGTGCTTTCTTGTTTGTTTTTATATTTAAATAACTACATTGAAATGTAGGATATTTGCCTTTATATTAATATAAAGGTTGTTGTGGTTATGTACTTGTACATAGTTTAGTTAAAATAGGTGTTGTCTGAGCGTGTGCACGCGCGTGGCCGTGGACATAGACATAATCGTAGGCGTGATATTTGCGGACGATTATGGGTATGGTCACGGAAGCGACGCACTCACGGTCAAAGACCTGGACTGTTGTATACATACACATTCATACACTCATGTGCTTTATACACATGTGTACGTACTTATGTATATGTATTTTTTTTTTCAGAAAGCATGAGAGAGAGAGCCTTAAATAGAGAGCATGAGAGAGGGCATGGTGCATGACATATGAGCCATGAGAGCTTTTCCTTTTTTGTGTTTGTGAACTTGAGAGAGAACATGATTTTTTTTTTTTTTTTTTTTTTTTTTTTTTTTTTTTTTTTTTTTTTTTATTTATTTTTTTATTTTTTTATGCCTGGTTTCCTCCCGATCTGTCATGCATGCTGTGATGCATGGCAGGTCGGGGTGACCTCTACGGCATGAGAGACCGTCTCTCGTTCAAGGACGAGAGTGAACATCGAACATGGACACGAACATAAGAACACAGAGAACGCACATATGTACACACACATAGATATGAATGGGAACATGGAACATGTTATTATTATTATAATTTTTTTCTTGGTTTCTGTCATGCATGCTGTGATGCATGGCAGGTCGGGGTGACCTCTACGGCATGAGAGACTACCTCTCGTTCAAGGACGAGAGTAAACATCACACATGGAAGAACATGAGAACACGAGAATGCACATATGTACACATAGATATGTACGGGAACACGGAACATGTATTTTTTTTTTTTTTTTTTTTTTTTCATACCTGGTTTCCTCCCGATCTGTCATGCATACTGTGATGCATGGCAGGTCGGGGTGACCCCTACGGCATAAGAGACTCTACCTCTCGTTCGAGGCCGGCGAGTTGGGTGAGTCCATCTTTTTTTTTCCGTGAGAGAGCATGGTGCATGACATATGAGCCATGCGAGCTTAATGTTTTTTTTGTTTTGTTTTTTTTTGTTACGAACGTGGAACATGAACACGAGAACACGGTGGTGTTCACAGGAAGTATGAACACGATAAGAACATGGGTGATAACGCGAGAACACAGGGAGAATGAACACATGCACATGAACACACATATAGACATGAAGGGGAGCATAGAACGTGAACACGAGAACACGGTGATGTACATGGGAAGTATGAACACTCAGAACATGGATGATAACACGAGAGCACGCCCGTGTGAACACAAGAACACAGGGTGAATGAACATTTTCTTAATTTTCATGTCGTCGTTCCCGGACATACAGTGGACGAGGTGGCTGTTCGTTTATCGCTTTAAGGCTTCGTGGCCACCAACGGTGTTCAGTGTTTGTGTTGTTGTGAGTTTCTATGATGTTAGTGTAGAGTGGGTCGTCTGTTTGTTGTAGCCTCTCCCATGTTTTGCGTGCACGTGCGTATATTCGGGTATTTAGTGGCTCGATGTTGTATCTTTCGTGTAGTTCTCGGGTGGGTGTTGTCTGTGGGTATCTTATGTTTGCGGCCCAGCGCAAAGCTTTGTTCTGTGCCCAAGTATTATAATTTGTTTAAATATATATAGTAGGTAATGGTATACATATATCTGGCAACAATTCGGAGAGGTAATTACTAGCTGGTATCTAAACCGTTTTAGCGTCCTAGTGTGATCTTGACCGTTGGTGATGCCATATCTTGTGTTGGGCTTTCATTACGAATAATTTTCCAGACTGATATTCAGTGTGGTTGCATGATTAGATTTATGAACACTGAAAACATAAAACATATGATTCTATAGTATAATGTACTCACGAACTAGGAATGGATTTTACCAGATGTTGAATGGTGGTGATCGTTTTTGACCTTTGGCACTGGTGTTAACGTGGCATCTATGGGAGCGTTAAGCGATATTTGACTCATTTTCTTCTGGTTTGTTTGGATGGTATGATTTTATATTATAAATATATTCAGACGTCCTTAGATGTTTTCACACTGCATTATACTTGCAAATCACTAGAATAGATGCCATAACTGAATGTTTTCTTCATTTATATTGTGGCGCTTTATGC
>BOPN01005028.1:7500-10000 GCA_017312705.2 Penaeus japonicus | reverse complement strand
TAATAAAAACGTCAACCGAGACGTAATTCGGGGCGCCGAGGTCGCGTCATATCTTGACGTTTCCTCCTCAAAGGCCTATTGAATAGGAGAAATTGATAATTCCCTGCTGGAGGCATTGAGGGGTTAGCACATCACGACAGCAGCATTAGTATATGGAAATATCTGAAAGAGGCTTTGGGAGCAAGGCTAATAAGGGTTTAACTAAAAAATTAAAATATGGAAAAATGTGAACCTGAAGTTAATTGAAAACTTAAAAGGAGTATGAATAAGGCCTGATCTAAACCATGAAGGAAGACAAGTAACAAAGAATTTGACATATAAGCTAACAGAAAACATCAGTAACGATAGAGAAGGACGTTCACTTATAAGTATGTTCATCCAAAAACAAGTTAGGAAACATCCACCTCTGCATCGGAGGAAGGCTCAACTTCCCCATAAATGGCGAATGTGGCAGTGTGCCGAGTAAGGCTAGCACTTTAACAACAAATATTGATGTAGACATTCAAAGAAGCAATATATTGGAGACTTTCATATCATATATTCAGGGTTTATATCAAAACCAACCCAAAATCTAGTGGACATGGCAAATATCTACAGTATACAATGACATATGTCACAGATTTTAGTCACAATGAAATTGGCTAGAGGAATCAGAACATTTTATCAATATCAACAATGAAGTCGCGTGTCTCAATTTTCATTGAAAGGGATACCCTTAAAGTAATTAAATATATTGCAAAAAATCTTAGTGGCGGGATCAGATGAAAAAAAAATGCAAAGAAGCCAAAGCAAAGCTCATGGCAAACAACCCTTTTAAATAAATCCTAGGAAAGGATGTGTTAAAATTGTTTTTTCAGTAAGTACAGTCTAATATTTATTTATTGATATTAGTTATGTCTAATAAAGTCTGTTCAAGGATGACTAATGTAAATTCAGGATCACTTAGTTCTTATGATTTTGCTTGACTGGCTCATGAAATGTGTTGAAATTTATAGTGCACTATTACGTTTGATTTGAAGCTTTGAAACATTATGTAGGTTTAACATGCTCGGAGAAGCATATTTATGTAAGGTATGTTACATGGTTTAAGTTTAAGCCATTTACATTATACAACTCCCTCTACCTATTGTCGGCGAATAACGCTTGGGGATGTACAGCACTCAGGTACCCCATTTTTTCGTTCCTTAAACGGTCTCGTGTACTTTAAGTCTTAAGGACGTTTTCTGGCTTGGTTCCCCCAACCTTGTTATTCGAGATCGAGCGAATCAGGTCCCAGCCCCAGGCGGCACAGACAGACAGACAGGACCTGCACCCGTCTGGTCCCGCTCGACCTACGAAGCGTAGTACTCTGTAATTATGAGTTAATGCATGATGATTTTTTATTTTTTATTTTTATTTTTTTAAATTAACTTTAAGAAAATTAAAGATCAGTGTGGTTTTAACTGCTCCTATGAAGTTACTTAAGATGCATTTGTCCCTGCTACTGATTGATGTGCGAAGCATATGTACTCTCAGGGATGTTGGCTGAAAATCTTGGTAGGTCTAGTTTGTTAACTGCAAGCAAAATGTATGCAAACGTAATTCTTATTATTGGATTGCTTAATATTGCTATATTGTAGAAGCAGAAGCCTCACATCCTCCAATTCAGCAGATGTAAAATACAGTTTCAGTGTAGGCCATTGCTCTAAGACTCTTTTTACTACTTCTCCCAAGGAGAGCCATCCTGTGCAGTTAGGGTGCGGTATTCTGTGAGGTGAAGCCTCTGTGAATTAATGAAATTCTGTATATTCTAAGAGAATTTTAGGGCTGTTCATAATATATCTTCCGAGGTAATTCTTCAGCCTTATTAAGCAGCTACCACATTTTTTTATTTGAGGCACAGAGGACAATGGAGTAGCACACGCAGCCTCGCATGATCAGGGATAGATTTTTTTCTTCTTCTATTTTAGGAGAGCCATTCCTCCTTACTTTTCTTCCGTCATTATACTTTTGTTATGATTGGTAAAGCTGATAACATTCTTCATAGGAATTAAATACATGTCAAAGAATTGCAGTACTGCACTATACAGTCATTTACCTCCAGTAAACTTAAAAAGTTATCAAATGTTTTCTGAACATTAAGGTCATAGAACTGAGCAACCAAGATGAAGTGCTTTTCGGTGGAAAGATCTGTGGACTCATCAATGATGAGAGAACATTTTGTGTCCTTCAGACGAACAACAAGATCTGCTACACAAGCAGCACCCATTACATTCCCAAGGTTAGCTGAGGCCTTCGTTCTGCCACATTTAACAATCTGGACACACATTAGCAATAAACCCTGGCAAATGATCCATTACAGAAACAGTCTAGTTATGGTCTTCAATGAAGGCGCACGTCTTGCTGATACACTTGGCTAGAAGAAATTAGTTATTTTCTTAGACTGTCATTATGTCTTGTAATCATAATTTTCTTGTGCTTATCATTTGACGCATACCTTTAGTGTCGATATGCTAATGGA
>BOPN01005027.1:100000-107759 GCA_017312705.2 Penaeus japonicus | reverse complement strand
ACATACACACTCTCTCTCTCTCATTCTCCCCCTCACCCCCTCCCCCCCTCTCTCACTCCCCCTCTTTCTCTCGCTTTCCGCCTCTCGCTCGCTCGCTCGCTCGCACCAGGTTATTTTTCATTACAATAAATCTGATGTAGCGCCGAGGAGGGTAGAAGGCGCTCGGCCCCGTCCCATGTGTTGCCTGGCGACAGCTGAGAGGGCAGGGCTGGGCGGGCGGGCGGGCGGGCGGGGGCGCGGCGGAGGGGAGGCGAAGACAAGCCGCGGAGATGGGCCGTGAGAGGTCCCCGGCATCTTCGCTTCTGGCTCTTCTTCTTGGCTTCTTCTTCTTCTTCGTCCTCCTCTTGTCTTATTTGTCTTTCTTTTTCTAATTCTTCTTCTTCTTCTTCTTCTTCTTTTACCTTCGTTCAAGGCTTCCTCTTCTTCTTTTTTTCAATTCTTCTTCTTCATGGTCTGCCTAATTCAGTTCTTCTTCTGCCGCTTCTTCTTCCATCTCATCTCTCACTTCTTCTCCCTTATCCCTCGTATCCCTACTTTTTCCTCCTCCCTTCCTTTCCCCTCTATTTCTATCCCCTCTCCCTCCTCTTCCTCTCCCTTCCCCCCTCCTCCCTCTTTCCCAGTTCTTCTCCCCTCTTCCCTCTGTCCCTCTCCTTTTCCCTCTCCCCCCTCCTTTCCCTCTCCCTCTCCCCCCTGTGCTCCACCGCCGCAGTATCAGCGTGAGCTCCCCCCCCCCCGCCCTCCTCCTCCTCCTCCTCTTCCTCCTCCCGTACCATTACCACCTCCCTCCTTCTCCTCCTCCTCCTTTCTTTGCCGAGCGCCCCCTTCAGGCAGCGGGCCATTGTGTGCCATTATCATCGACATACGCCCCCTCCCATTATTCTCTCAACACTATGAATTTTAGAGAGTTTTCAAAGTGTTTGACTCTTGCATTGATACCATCTACTTCCGGCGAGGCGAGAGGGCTTTCGAGAGGCTATATATGAGACCTGTGCTTTTGTCTGCAGAGGTGGAGGGGGGATTATGTGCTGAGGGGGTGGGGCGGGGAGGAGGGTGGTGGGGCGAGGAGGAGGAGGGAGGGGAGGGAGGGTGGTGGGTGGTAGGGAGAAAGGAGAGGGTGTTGGGAGCGAGGAGGGAGGGAGAGAGGGGGAGAAGGAGGGAGAGATGGTGTTGGGAGCGAGGAAGGAGGGAGGGGGAGAAGGAAGGAGGGGGAGGGGAAGGAGAGAGAGGAAGGGGGGGAAGAGAAGGGGGATTGGAAATTAGGATGAATATGCAGGTGGTGGAGATGGGGAGAAAGGAGTTAGGGAGGGCGTAAGGGATGGGAGTAAGGATGAGTATGGTTGATGTGGATGGGGAGAGGAGAGAGATGGGGAGATAAAAAAAGTCACAATGAAAATGCCACTCTGTTCATGGTTTTATGGCCATTGCTAGGGTGAAGAAGGAAAATGTTGGGGCGAGAGAGGAAAGAGGAAAAATACCGGGACGAAAGAAGGGTCATGTTATTACGGTTACCCATAATAGGAGGGAGAGGCCCGGAGGGGGAAGGAAGGAGGGGAAGGGGTCGCCGGAGTGTGGCTGCTAGCGAACGACTGAGGAAAGTGGCATTAAGTGGCAGCAGAAGGTGGGAAAGGCTCTGGAAAAGGAAATTGATAATACAGTGAAGAAAAAAATAACCCATATATTCACACACACACAAACAAACAGAAAAACAAACATAGGCCAACCACTAACGAAATAAAGAATAATAAAAAAAAAAAAACGAACTTAGGAAGGTTAAGCACACTCTCGCGCCACCGATCCGAAGAGGAGAGCAAAAGCCAACACCCTAAATGTGCCGAAAGTTCCTCCTACTTCCTTCCGGCTCCTCAATTTTCCCTCGGCGGGCAGAGGGCGCGGGACCAAACGCTGACACAAGTCCCCCATTACCGCCATCTTGTCTCCGTCGCCCCGCCCCCCCTCCCCCCCCCTCCCCTCTCGTGAAGGGCCGCGTTTTTTTTCTTGCAACGGCACCAAACACACTCGGGGAAAGCTGAGTCAAGATTTCACGGGCGAGAATGGGCGGCTTCGCTGACACACGAGGCGTTTTAGAGAAGGCGGGGAAGAAGCAGGGAGGCGAGAGAGGAAGAGAGGAAGAGAGGGAGAGGGAGAGGGAGAGGGAGAAGGAGAGAGAGAGAGAGAGAGAGAGAGAGAGAGAGAGAGAGGGAGAGAGAGAGAGAGAGAGAGAGAGAGAGAGAGAGAGAGAGAGAGAGAGAGAGAGAGAGAGAGAGAGAGAGAGAGAAAGGGGGGGGGGGGTTGAGAGAGGGAGAGAGAGAGAGAGGAGAGAGAGAGTGAAGGAGAGAGAGAGAAAGAGGGAGAAAGAGTTAGTTAGCTAGCTAGCTAGATAGATAGATAGAGAGAAAGAGAGAGGAGAGTAGAGAAGAGGAAGGAAAAAGTAAGATAAGTTTTAGACGCGGAATGCTTTTCGTTACAAGATCAAGTGCTTTGTTTCGGGAGTGACGAACAAGGGGTAACAAGTGAGGGAGTCCAGAAAGGTGGCGTGATTCGGCACTAGCTGTTGGATCTCGTGTATGGCACACATTGCTACATTGCTAAAACACTTGAGATTCACACTTGACAAAGGTGATTCAAAACAGTTTCATAATGACATTGCGATGTACAACCGTGCAATTAACGATAAAAGTGTGAACATATACATTCATATCATATACTCACTCACCTC
Organism: Penaeus japonicus; assembly: GCA_017312705.2. Taxonomy (NCBI): domain Eukaryota; kingdom Metazoa; phylum Arthropoda; class Malacostraca; order Decapoda; family Penaeidae; genus Penaeus; species Penaeus japonicus. The sequence continues at coordinate 105,043 of BOPN01005027.1, read as the reverse complement.
TCAAAAAAAACTATATCCTAGAAATAAGGATAATCAAATAGACTCACAAGAGTTTCCGCTTGAACTATGGAAATGATATAAATTGCATTTCGGATACCACTCGACATGAGTAGCATTTTAACCAATAGGAACGCCGTGTTTACCCTCCATTTGCAAGTGGGACATTCCCATTGGTTGCTGCTAGTGTCGTCCATTAGTCAGCTTCCTGCCCGTCGAGGCTCCGAACGTCCCCCGCCATGTTCAGCACTCTATTGGAGAAAAAAAAAGAAGAAAAAGAAGAAGAAAAAATCGGTATTTCTTGTTTCTTTCAGCGTGAAAAATCGTTCCATACATCCCACTATCCGGACGACAATATCACGGAATATAATTTTTCTGTCCGAGGCCAAAAATGGATTTTCACCTCGTGTGCGAGTTATATCGCTGTAACTCTTAAACTATATTGAGAGCTTGAAGGAAATATAGGAATAATAAGAGCGAGAGCGAGAGAGAGAGAGAGAGAGAGAGAGAGAGAGAGAGAGAGAGAGAGAGAGAGAGAGAGAAGGAGGACGATGATACACAAAACAGTGGTATCTGGAACGTCTCGAAATTTATTTCCTTAAAACTCGCATGAAATGAACTTTTTCCCGACTTCCCCGGAGCGTCTTGAAGGTGTGACAACGTCATATGTGCGTTGTGCGTCCTAAGAACAGCATCAAAAATAAAAGTTCAGGTAATGGAAGCATGCGCAAGAATCGGCATATAGACACGAACGGCTATTGACACATTAGTACAATTTGCTGTACAACAAGACTTTTTTTCTGGTGTAGAAAACACAGAGTACCACCATAAATCTCGGAAGATAGAAATATTCTAATAACCAATAAGTTACAGTAAAACCGATGCCATAAATAAGCCCGCTGAACTGCTCTAATACATTTTTGCAATAACAGTTACACTTGAAGTAGCGTCTTATCGCCGCTGGGAATTTCCCTCTTACGGTACAAGCGCACAAGAATCAAAATACATCGGCCACCCGAGGCACATAAACAGAATGGCGACTGGATCTACTAAATGTGGACGGCAAGTGCAGAGAAGTGCGAGTTTTATGTGTCTAACCGACGCTGTTTCCCGCGCCCGGTTGTCGAAGGTTAGATGGAAGGAGCGGGAAATGGCGCTGTCGTCGCGGGTCTCGCTCAGGCACGCCGGTATTTCGTCTGCGGCAGCGGGCGATAGTGTCGACTTAACTCTGATATAAAAGTAAAGACTCGAGGCTTTTGCTTTGTGGAACTGCTTGCTCTGGCCTATGAATTCTAGCCTCTATTCTACCTCATGAATATATTTTGGGAGTTTCGTGGACATGACCCCCCCCGGAAATTAATAGTTTGTAAGAGATAGGTTTCTTTAAAATTAAATGGCTGAGTCATTCTCATTCATCGCTACTTAAATCAAACCAGCTAGTTTTATTTCAGTTACGAAACATCAAAACTCACCCACAATAAGCTTTACAGACTCAACAACAACAATTAAGTATTCAAATTCCTAACACCCTTATACTGTCTGCAGAAGAAATCCATAGCCATAACTACTACTATATTTAGAGCAAAGCCTTCCCAGTGTGGTTGCAGCTGGAAGCCCCCAGGCAAGACACGAGTCGCAGGCGAAGACCTCGGCCGCCTGACTGACTGACCCCTAACCCGTGTTTCCCTCCAGACTGTTCTCCGTGAAGTGCGCGGGTTGCGGGGACCGCCTCCTGCCGCACGAGCTGGTCATGCGCGCTCAGTCCCTCGTCTTCCACCTCCACTGCTTCGCCTGCGTGGTCTGTTGCCAGGTCCTGCAGAAGGGAGACCAGTATGTCCTGCGGGGGCACCAGCTCTTCTGCAGGGCCGACTACGAGAAGGAGATGTTCCTGCTCCAGCAACACGGGCCGCAGAGTGAGTGGCTGAGTTAGTATTACCTTGTAGTTTTGTTCATAATGTTTTGATTGCAGTGCGGAAGGGGTGTCTATGCCGACGAATCGTAAGATTGGGAAGAAAGGAAGAGAATTCTATGGATCTTTAAGGCAAGGCAATATTTAATATTGCCTTTGCTAAATTTCAGACAGGATCACACAGTCACTCTTGACAATAAAACATCCTATATTGATTCAGAATATACTTTAATTAAAGGTCATAAGATCTTCACATATCCAATCCAGTATCAGCCAAAGGCCCCCACATAACAGTTACAAGGTTACACAAACAGCATACCCATTTACAAGTCGTACAGGAAAACAGGGTGTTATTTATTATCATAGTCAAAGGAGTATACAAAAAAGCAAGGAAAATATTGTTATAGCGGATCAGATTTTCCGACTTTTTTCTCACACGACTAAATGGTAGCAGTTTCCAGCTGCTGTGTTGTTTAGCAGATAAAGCTTATCAGCAGTTGTCTTGCTTAGTTGGCAACACAAACAAATTCTATCTTACTCCATTTCTTTTGATGGCAGCTAACTGTCTTCTTCCTGTCTGTGTGTTTTTCTCTAGCTGCGATATTTTTCGTACTTACTTGTCAGAGAATATAATACGAAAAGCACTGTCTACTATAACACCACCGACATCTCGACACTGATAACTCAATTTGATGCTCACAGTCAAGTCATTATAGCCGAATTAGATATATAAACAAGCACCAAAGAAAATAAAAACTTACACAAATACAATCATAGGAATCTCTTCCATCACGATGAGTGCATAGATGACTGGAGGTAAAGTGGAAAAAAGGGACAAAAAAAAAAAAAAAAAAAAAAAAAAAAAAAAAAAAAAAAAAAAAAAAAAAAAAAAAAAAAAAAAAAAAAAAAAGCTAGCTAGCAATTAATGGAACAGTAGTTAGGGCAAAAACAATGATGAAAATAACTAGCTAGTAGTCAATGAAACAGTAGTTAGGGAAATGAAATATCGAAGATCAAAACCAAGGGATTAAAAAAAAGGGACAAAAATAGCTAGTCTGTGAAATAATAGCCAAAGGAATGCAATATGTGAGGCTCATACCTCCCCCTGACATGAATCCATGCGTGCGTCGTCAGAGCCTACAGCATGTTTGCGTTACCTCATGACAGGTCCTTTGGGAGACGATTTCATAGTGGACGACGGGTCTCGGCCGCGGGATGGCAGGCGCGGACCCAAACGGCCTCGGACCATTCTCACGTCGGCACAGCGGAAGCAGTTCATGGCCTCCTTCAGCGTGTCCCCGAAGCCCTGCAGGAAGGTAAGACTGACAGTCATCTCTTGGACTTTGGTTACCCGTCTCTGCACAGAATGTCTCACTTGCGAAGATTTTGTGATATTCAGGGCTTCTCTCTGCCTCTCTCTCTCTCTCTCTCTCTCTCTCTCTCTCTCTCTCTCTCTCTCTCTCTCTCTCTCTCTCTCTCTCTCTCTCTCTCTCTCTCTCTCGTTCTCGCTCTCTCTCTCTCTCTCTCTCTCTCTCTCGCTCGCTCTCTCTTGTGAGTTATTTTCTCCATTCACTTTCTCTCTTTTCTCTTGATCTTCCGCTACTTCTAATCTCTTGCTCTCCGCCCCCTCTCTCAGTCCTCATCTCTCTCCTTCTCTCCCCCCTCCCCCCCTCTCTCTCTCTCTCTCCCTCTCCCTCTCTCTTTCTTTCTCTCTCTCTCTCTCTCTCTCTCTCTCTCTCTCTCTCTCTCTCTCTCTCTCTCTCTCTCTCTCTCTCTTGCGAAAGCATGTGGACCGCTGCTGTTACGGCGGAGCACAATGTACAATGGACAGATCAATACTTTTTTTATGAATAAAGGCGGGACTCACCGGTCACCTGCCTTGCCCCCCCCCCCTCCCCTCCCCTACCACGCCTCATGAACTACCGTAACAACAACTCCGAACTGCACTGAGGCTGCCGCTATCACTGCCGTGTTTACATTTACTGCAGGAACCACAGAGCCTCTCTTGTATGGATCTCCAATGATATTTATAGGACGCTGGATTTAGCATTAGATTCCCCTCCCAATGATACCAAGGCATATGTTATCACTTATTTGTTCACGCGTTGTTTCCCGCGTTTCGCTCTTTCTCTTTAATCATTCCCGCTTGGTTCCTCGATTTAGTTTGATTTCATCTATTGTCTCACTCTCTTTGTGACTCTTTGCTTTCTCTTTCCTCCTTTCTCGCTCAAATGTTTGCAGGAACTAAATACAGAGATCCTGGTTCTCTCTCTCTCTCTGATACCGCTTGTCAACCCCTCCGAGGTGGCCATGAACCTCAAGTGGCAGCTCCACCTTGAGTATTTACCTCCGAGGCCGACACGCACCGCTGGAAGACAATCTGCTGGTTCTCGCGGTGCAACAATGGCGGCCCTTGGGTGCGAGGGAAGGGAGGGGGAAGAGGGGGAGGGGGAAGGAGGGTAGGGGAGGGGGAGGACGAGTACTGGAGGAGGTCATGGGTTATCGCGTGTTTTGACTGGCACTCTAGTTCCCTCACGCCCTCTCACGACTTCCCTCGCTCATCCCTCACAACGTCTTATCGTCTTCGCCGTGGTTTTTGTGCTTTTCTTCCACCCAGTGCTGTTTTCCCCTCACGGCCTCCCCTCCCGCGAGATATCGCCGTAGGTTCTGATTTACGCGACGTCCTGCACACTGGTCTTCGGACGCCAACCGCGGCCTTTATCAGAAACACACTCACACACCACCTAAGCCTCACTCGTATTTCACACCCTCCCTCACACTCACACACACACACACACACACACACACACACACACACACACACACACACACACACACACACACACACACACACACACACACACACACACACACACACACACACACACACACACAAACACACACACACAAACACGCACACACAAACACACACACACACACACACACCCTCTTACCATTTACACTGCCTTCCCATACCCTCCTCTCCACCTCCCCCCTCCCTAACACCCACTTCAGGAGCCATGCCCAGGGTGTGTGTTGCTTTTCTATAGCTACTAAATACCCTAAACCAAAAAAAAAAAAAAAAAAACAATAAAAAAAAAATGTACATAAACACATTTTCTTCTATTCTAACCCCT
>BOPN01005027.1:80000-95000 GCA_017312705.2 Penaeus japonicus | reverse complement strand
TATCATTATCGTCATTATCATTATCGTCATTATCATTATCGTCATTATCATTATCGTCATTATCATTATCGTCATTATCATTATCGTCATTATCATTATCGTCATTATCATTATCGTCATTATCATTATCGTCATTATCATTATCGTCATTATCATTATCGTCATTATCATTATCGTCATTATCATTATCGTCATTATCATTATCGTCATTATCATTATCGTCATTATCATTATCGTCATTATCATTATCGTCATTATCATTATCGTCATTATCATTATCGTCATTATCATTATCGTCATTATCATTATCGTCATTATCATTATCGTCATTATCATTATCGTCATTATCATTATCGTCATTATCATTATCGTCATTATCATTATCGTCATTATCATTATCGTCATTATCATTATCGTCATTATCATTATCGTCATTATCATTATCGTCATTATCATTATCGTCATTATCATTATCGTCATTATCATTATCGTCATTATCATTATCGTCATTATCATTATCGTCATTATCATTATCGTCATTATCATTATCGTCATTATCATTATCGTCATTATCATTATCGTCATTATCATTATCGTCATTATCATTATCGTCATTATCATTATCGTCATTATCATTATCGTCATTATCATTATCGTCATTATCATTATCGTCATTATCATTATCGTCATTATCATTATCGTCATTATCATTATCGTCATTATCATTATCGTCATTATCATTATCGTCATTATCATTATCGTCATTATCATTATCGTCATTATCATTATCGTCATTATCATTATCGTCATTATCATTATCGTCATTATCATTATCGTCATTATCATTATCGTCATTATCATTATCGTCATTATCATTATCGTCATTATCATTATCGTCATTATCATTATCGTCATTATCATTATCGTCATTATCATTATCGTCATTATCATTATCGTCATTATCATTATCGTCATTATCATTATCGTCATTATCATTATCGTCATTATCATTATCGTCATTATCATTATCGTCATTATCATTATCGTCATTATCATTATCGTCATTATCATTATCGTCATTATCATTATCGTCATTATCATTATCGTCATTATCATTATCGTCATTATCATTATCGTCATTATCATTATCGTCATTATCATTATCGTCATTATCATTATCGTCATTATCATTATCGTCATTATCATTATCGTCATTATCATTATCGTCATTATCATTATCGTCATTATCATTATCGTCATTATCATTATCGTCATTATCATTATCGTCATTATCATTATCGTCATTATCATTATCGTCATTATCATTATCGTCATTATCATTATCGTCATTATCATTATCGTCATTATCATTATCGTCATTATCATTATCGTCATTATCATTATCGTCATTATCATTATCGTCATTATCATTATCGTCATTATCATTATCGTCATTATCATTATCGTCATTATCATTATCGTCATTATCATTATCGTCATTATCATTATCGTCATTATCATTATCGTCATTATCATTATCGTCATTATCATTATCGTCATTATCATTATCGTCATTATCATTATCGTCATTATCATTATCGTCATTATCATTATCGTCATTATCATTATCGTCATTATCATTATCGTCATTATCATTATCGTCATTATCATTATCGTCATTATCATTATCGTCATTATCATTATCGTCATTATCATTATCGTCATTATCATTATCGTCATTATCATTATCGTCATTATCATTATCGTCATTATCATTATCGTCATTATCATTATCGTCATTATCATTATCGTCATTATCATTATCGTCATTATCATTATCGTCATTATCATTATCGTCATTATCATTATCGTCATTATCATTATCGTCATTATCATTATCGTCATTATCATTATCGTCATTATCATTATCGTCATTATCATTATCGTCATTATCATTATCGTCATTATCATTATCGTCATTATCATTATCGTCATTATCATTATCGTCATTATCATTATCGTCATTATCATTATCGTCATTATCATTATCGTCATTATCATTATCGTCATTATCATTATCGTCATTATCATTATCGTCATTATCATTATCGTCATTATCATTATCGTCATTATCATTATCGTCATTATCATTATCGTCATTATCATTATCGTCATTATCATTATCGTCATTATCATTATCGTCATTATCATTATCGTCATTATCATTATCGTCATTATCATTATCGTCATTATCATTATCGTCATTATCATTATCGTCATTATCATTATCGTCATTATCATTATCGTCATTATCATTATCGTCATTATCATTACCGTCATTATTATCATCGTCATTATTATTATCGTCATTATTATTATCGTCATTATCATTATCGTCATTATCATTATCGTCATTAATATTATCGTCATTATCATTATCGTAATTAATATTATCGTCATTATCATTATCGTCATTATCATTATCGTCCTTATCATTATCGTCATTATCATTATCGTCATTATCATTATCGTCATTATTATTATCGTCATTATTATTATCGTCATTGTTATTATCATTATTATTGTCGTCATTGTTACCTCAAGTTCGTGGAGATATATATGAATACTTAAAGTTTAATGATTTAAGTAATTCCAGTAAATTGACGATCCCGTGACCTGTTTGTAGGTAACCGAATTGTCTTCCAATGAATCAGATATTTTCACATTAAAAGTATACAATTGTATTGATTATAGTTTCATGGACCTGACCTCCGCTGTTTGAGTTAAAAGACGGTGCACCTCTCAGACTGAGACATTCACACTTGAGATGGAGATCGCTACAGCTAAATTCCTGGTTGAAGGGAAGGTGTATCGACCACATTATCGGTACAGGAAGATATCTTCTCCACACGTTGTCCGAAGTAAACGACGTTTGTCACATGGAAGCGACGGAGATGACTTCAGTGCCAAGCGTCATAAGGTGTCCTTTGATGCAGGCACTGACTGTGCACCTGTTTTCCCCGTTGTAAAAGAGCTCGAGTTATCGCCTGCTGTTGTCACCAGTCTGTAGCCATTCCCAGACTTCCAACCGCCAGTCGTTCCTTCCCGGTGCCATGGGGTGTCCGTCGGTCATCCTCCGAGTCTTCAACTCAGACCGTCACCGATTTATGTGATGTTCCTGACCTCGCCGACGATGAGGTGTTGAAGGAAGAGGTGTTTGCGTCTGACATTGAGTGTATGCAAGAGATAATGGAAACTCTGCACTATTTGTCCGACAATGAAATGAAGGCAGAAGGAAGTTTCTCCCACTTGGAAGGTGCATACGTGTATGCCGTCGCCGATGGCAGGCGAGACGTGGCCACGAACACCTTGAATGTTTCTACGAGATCGCCTCATTTGCCTCCGCCTCGACGACGCTCCTGGAGGAAAGCAAGTCGAAATTGGAGGTCGAGAAAGACTACTTGTAATGCTTCGTCACAAACTGATTTTCTATGACAGATTATTGTATTCTGATGAATAAAATGCGGCGTTCATCTCATATTTCATTTATTTTGGGCATGTATTATAGCTAATGTTATAAACTGATTCCTTGGATTTCATATTAATTGCATAGAATTATCCACATTGTAAATTGATTGCAATTCTTGTACTTGATAAGATCATGTCGTTATTCTACAATACATTCTGAAAAGGGTTTTATTCTTGTATCCAATTTTGTATTTGTATGGTTCAAAGGTGTCACTGATCACTGAAAAGACAAATATTATATGAAATGAGAATATAACGTTGAGGTGTTACACTTAGACAAGATAAAGCCAGACTAAAACTGTAAATATCAGTATAGAAAAAGAAAAAAAAGAGGCAAAAATTAAGAGCATTATCGTCATTACCGTTATCGTCATTACCATTATCATTCATCATCATTCATCATGGTCATTATCATTCATCATGGTCATTATCATTCATCATGGTCATTATCATTCATCATGGTCATTATCATTCATCATGGTCATTATCATTCATCATGGTCATTATCATTCATCATGGTCATTATCATTCATCATGGTCATTATCATTCATCATGGTCATTATCATTCATCATGGTCATTATCATTCATCATGGTCATTATCATTCATCATGGTCATTATTATTATCGTCTTTATTATTGTTGTCATTATTATTATCGCCATTATTATTGTCGTCATTATTATTATCGCCATCATTATTATCGTCATTATTATTATCGCCGTTATTATTGTCGTCATTATTATCATCGTCATTATTATTGTCGTCATTGTTACTCCAAGTTCATGGAGATATATATGAATACCTTAAATTTAATGATTGAAATAATTCCTGTAAACTGACGATCCTGTGACCTGTTTGTAGGTAACCGAATTATCTTCCAATGAGTCAGGCATGTTGTGCTAAAACATATAATCGCATTGTATACCGAATAAAATCTGCGGTGTGGAAACTCCATTATCGGAAAACCTGATTTGTTGATGTATATTTCTCGGATATGTTTCTTGATTATCCCACCACTAGCTGAACGTAAATCTTTCTCGAATTTCCTTTCTTACTGTAATCTATCTCTTTTTTCTGAATTAGCTTATGAAACATTTATTTTTTGAAGCTATTTTATTGTTTTATTTATTTATTTGATACTGAGTAATGTGGTGTTTGTCATACAACCGACATTGTACATTTATTACTGAACGAAATCAACAAGAAAATTAAATTAGAGTATTATCTCATACCCAAAATAGGTTGAACATTACTGTAGGTTTAAGCGCGATAAATGAAATAATGTCTCTTGTTTTTTTCTCTATTCATTCCTTTTCTCTCTGTTATACAAGTATCTCATTTAATTATCTCCACAAATATGAGAATAACATGAAAGGTGAAATAATGACTCAACTTGAAATATTATACTTTACTATAAATGCAACGGATATTAAAACCTCATCAAAAGGTATCACAATTAATAGAAATAATTATACTTCATTTCTCTTAACAAAGAATTATAGAGTGTCATTTCTGCTTTTATTGTTTCTGTTTAAAAATCATTGCATTATTGACTGTCTTAAAAGTTTCTAATCTCCACCCGCGTGTTTAGAATAGTAATGTGTATCTTAGTTTTATTGATCGACCTTTCGTTTTTGCTATACATTCTTCTAATGAAATCCAGCTCTCAAATACGGTGTATAGAAAATCCATTTTATGAAAATTACAATGTTTTTTTTTTTCTATTCGACATGTAATAAAAAAAGAAAATCTCTTAAGTTACTTTCAGGTTCATGGCTACCTAAAATTTAATAATTGAAGTATTTCCAGTAAACTGACAATCCCGTGACCTGTTTGTAGGTAACCGAATTATGTTCCAATGAGTCAGGTATGTTCACACGAAAAGGTAAATACTTGTGCTAATCATAGTTTCACGGACCTGACTCTCGCTGTTTGAGTTAAAAGACGGTGCTCCTCTGAGACTGACACATTCACACTTGAGATGGAGATCGCTGCAGCTAAATTCCTGGTTGAAGGGAAGGTGTATCGACCACATTATCGGTACAGGAAGATATCTTCTCCACACGTTGTCCGAAGTAAACGACGTTTGTCACATGGAAGCGACGGAGATGACTTCAGTGCCAAGCGTCATAAGGTGTCCTTTGACGCGGACACTGACTGTGCACCTGTCTTCCCCGTTGTAAAAGAGCTCGAGTTATCGCCTGCTGTTGTCACCAGCAGCACTTTGTCCTCCCTTCTTGGACGAAGGGCACCATCGAGCGGGTACAGTCCTTGTTCCAGCGATGATCTATGTGAACTTTCTTACATCATGGACGATGATGTCATAGAAGACGACGTCTTCCTGCCAGATGTCTCAGAGACTTCACCTGACCGCTACGAAGAATCCTTGCAATTGATTCTAGAAACTCTTCGCAACGGGACGGAGGAGTCCATCCAGACAATACTGGATTATCTACGTACATAACTAGGATGTAATTTATGGTGATAAACCCAGTGCTAACGAATAAAGTCACAAAGATTAATACTGCTTTTCGTATTCACCATAATGAAAATAACAGGTATGTTTATTATGACAAGGATAGTTATAATGATGAATACTTATATGATAACGATGCTGACATTTGTTGGTAATGTTGATAAGCATACTATTGATAACTCATTTCATCGATAGATATTTATTATACATATATATACATATATATACATATATATATATATATATACATATACATACATATATATATATATATATATATATATATATATGTATATATATATGTATACATATAAAGAGAGTTGTATACGTATATATATAATTCTATATTTGTACATATGATATACCCACATGTAGATATATATTTGTCTATATATATATATATATATATATATATATATATATATATATATAATAAAACATTTGATTAACCAAACCACTAGGTGCCGGTGACCTTTTTGTAGGAAACAGGATTGGCGAGAAGGTAACCAGTATTAATGATTTGACAGTTTCTTTGACATGACTTCCTATAGGATATAAAAGACAACGTACCACGGAAATTGTCAGATTCTAACACAGAATGGAGCACTCAGAAGCAAAATACATCACTGAAGGAAAAGTGCATTGTTCGTTTGTCACAGGGGACCGACGGCGAGGACTTCAGCGCCAATCGTAAGATTTCTTTTGAGACAGGCACTGAAGCTCAACTTTTCCCCGTTGAAGGGGAAGTCCCACATGGTAGTGTTCCGGTCACCAGCAGCTCTTTGTTCTGTGTTCTTGGACGAGGGTCACCATCAAGCGGGAACAGATCACATTCCAGCGATGCTCTTTAAGCACTTTCTGCTTTCACGGACGACGATGACACAGAAGATGACGTCTTCCTTCCTGAGGATTCGGAGGCTGGAACTTCATCTGAAAGGAACGAGGAATCCTTGCACTTGATTTTAAATACTCTTCGTTACAGAACGGAAGATTCCATTCAAACATTATGATGAAATCCTTTAGAAACGAATAGGATAATCCCAGTGTTGACGAATAAAGTATTGGTAACAATTAGTCATATTTCTATTCATTTCATTATTTATCAAATTTATTTTACGTTCTAATGCATAGTACGTGACCCAGATATGGCACATTAGTGCATTGAAAGTGTAATTCTAGAATAAGGATAAAGGTAATTATACTACTATTGATAATATTAATATTTAGATAAAGATATGAGCATGATTGTAATAAATTACTGCTACATTATCATTACTAAAACAGTAATAATGATATTGATGGGAAAATAAGGATAAGGATAAATATATAATAATGATAAAATAGATAAATGACAACGATGATACAAAAACATTGGTAAATTGGTAATGGACACGATGTTTATAATAATGATAAGATAACGATAATGGTGAAAATGATAACGATAATAATGGTGAAATGATAATGATAATAATGGTGAAATGATAACGATAATAATGGTGAAAATGATAACGATAATAATGGTGAAATGATAATGATAATAATGGTGAAATGATAATAATGGTGAAAATGATAACGATAATAATGGTGAAATGATAACGATAATAATGGTGAAATGATAATGATAATAATGGTGAAAATGATAACGATAATAATGGTGAAATGATAATAATGGTGAAATGATAACGATAATAATGGTGAAATGATAATGATAATAATGGTGAAATGATAATGATAATAATGGTGAAAATGATAACGATAATAATGGTGGAATGATAATAATGGTGAAAATGATAACGATAATAATGGTGAAATGATAATGATAATGGTGAAAATGATAATGATATTAATGGTGAAAATGATAATGATATTAATGGTGAAAATGATAATGATATTAATGGTGAAAATGATAATGATATTAATGGTGAAAATGATAATGATATTAATGGTGAAAATGATAATGATATTAATGGTGAAAATGATAATGATATTAATGGTGAAAATGATAATGATATTAATGGTGAAAATGATAATGATATTAATGGTGAAAATGATAATGATATTAATGGTGAAAATGATAATGATATTAATGGTGAAAATGATAATGATATTAATGGTGAAAATGATAATGATATTAATGGTGAAAATGATAATGATATTAATGGTGAAAATGATAATGATATTAATGGTGAAAATGATAATGATATTAATGGTGAAAATGATAATGATATTAATGGTGAAAATGATAATGATATTAATGGTGAAAATGATAATGATATTAATGGTGAAAATGATAATGATATTAATGGTGAAAATGATAATGATATTAATGGTGAAAATGATAATGATATTAATGGTGAAAATGATAATGATATTAATGGTGAAAATGATAATGATATTAATGGTGAAAATGATAATGATATTAATGGTGAAAATGATAATGATATTAATGGTGAAAATGATAATGATATTAATGGTGAAAATGATAATGATATTAATGGTGAAAATGATAATGATATTAATGGTGAAAATGATAATGATATTAATGGTGAAAATGATAATGATATTAATGGTGAAAATGATAATGATATTAATGGTGAAAATGATAATGATATTAATGGTGAAAATGATAATGATATTAATGGTGAAAATGATAATGATATTAATGGTGAAAATGATAATGATATTAATGGTGAAAATGATAATGATATTAATGGTGAAAATGATAATGATATTAATGGTGAAAATGATAATGATATTAATGGTGAAAATGATAATGATATTAATGGTGAAAATGATAATGATATTAATGGTGAAAATGATAATGATATTAATGGTGAAAATGATAATGATATTAATGGTGAAAATGATAATGATATTAATGGTGAAAATGATAATGATATTAATGGTGAAAATGATAATGATATTAATGGTGAAAATGATAATGATATTAATGGTGAAAATGATAATGATATTAATGGTGAAAATGATAATGATATTAATGGTGAAAATGATAATGATATTAATGGTGAAAATGATAATGATATTAATGGTGAAAATGATAATGATATTAATGGTGAAAATGATAATGATATTAATGGTGAAAATGATAATGATATTAATGGTGAAAATGATAATGATATTAATGGTGAAAATGATAATGATATTAATGGTGAAAATGATAATGATATTAATGGTGAAAATGATAATGATATTAATGGTGAAAATGATAATGATATTAATGGTGAAAATGATAATGATATTAATGGTGAAAATGATAATGATATTAATGGTGAAAATGATAATGATATTAATGGTGAAAATGATAATGATATTAATGGTGAAAATGATAATGATATTAATGGTGAAAATGATAATGATATTAATGGTGAAAATGATAATGATATTAATGGTGAAAATGATAATGATATTAATGGTGAAAATGATAATGATATTAATGGTGAAAATGATAATGATATTAATGGTGAAAATGATAATGATATTAATGGTGAATCTGACAATGAAAATAAGGCAGAAGGAAGTGTCTCCCACTTCTGGAAGGCATGTGTATTCCGTCGCCGATGGCAGGCGAGACGTGGCCACGAACACCTTTGAATGTTTCTACGAGGATGTCTTCATTTGCCTCCGCCTCGACGACGCTCGTGGAGGAAAGCAAGTCGAAATTGGAGGTCGAGAAAGACTACTTGTAATGCTTCTCGTGTCGATCGATTTTCGTTTTTACAGATTATTTTATTCTGAATAAAATGCGGCGTTCATATCCTTTTTCATTGATTTTGAACATGTGTTATAAATAATGTTGTAAACAGTTTTCTCGTATTTCATATTAATTGCATAGAAATATCCACATCGTAAATTGGATTGCAATTCTTATACAATGCAACCGAAAAGGACTTCTTTCGCATTTGAATTTTGTATTTGTATGGTTAAATGGCACCATTGAATATAACGTTGAGGTGCTACACTTAGACAAGATAAAGCCAGACTAAAACTGTATCAATATAGAAAAAAAGAAAGGCAAAAAATAAGAAAGCATTTTTGGGAAGATAAAAAAATAAAGGAAGATAACGTAAGAGGAACAACTACATATGTGGTTATATATATATATGAATACATATTTATATTGCAAATGACAATGAAAATAAGGCAGAAGGAAGTGTCTCCCACTTGGAAGGTGCATACGTGTATTCCGTCGCCGATGGCAGGCGAGACGTGGCCACGAACACCTTGAATGTTTCTACGAGATCGCCTCATTTGCCTCCGCCTCGACGACGCTCGTGGAGGAAAGCAAGTCGAAATTGGAGGTCGAGAAAGACTACTTGTAATGCTTCGTCACAGACTGATTTTCTATGACAGATTATTTTATTCTGAATAAAATGCGGCGTTCATATCCTTTTTCATTGATTTTGAACATGTGTTATAAATAATGTTGTAAACAGTTTTCTCGTATTTCATATTAATTGCATAGAAATATCCACATCGTAAATTGATTGCAATTCTTATACAATGCAACCTGAAAAGGACTTCTTTCTTGTATCGAATTTTGTATTTGTATGGTTAAATGGCACCATTGAATATAACGTTGAGGTGCTACACTTAGACAAGATAAAGCCAGACTAAAACTGTATCAATATAGAAAAAAAGAAAGGCAAAAAATAAGAAAGCATTTTTGGGAAGATAAAAAATAAAGGAATATAATGCAAGGAGGAACAACTACATATGTGGTTATATATATATATGAATACATATTTATATTGCAAATTTATTGATAACAATGATATAAATAAAGATAACAATGATAAAGATGGCAAAAAATATAATGAGAAGAAAAAAATAATTTTAAATATGATAATAACATTTATATTATTATCATAATCATAATAATGAATATAATACTAATTATAATCGTCATAATTTACTCTCAATTGTCAATAACACCGTATCATTTTCATTGTTTTTATTATGATATAATCTACATGGTTATTATGATTTTCATCATTATTATCATAATCATTCTCTTAACTCTTGATACCATTATTGTTAAAACAGTATCTATTATCATTTTCCTAATTATTATTACTGTTACCATTTTTTTTATTATCGTCATTATCTTTATCGTCATTTTCTTTATCGTCATTTTCTTTATCGTCATTATCTTTACCGTCATTATCTTTATCGTCATTATCTTTATCGTCATTATCATTATCGTCATTATCATTATCGTCACTTTCATTATCATTACCGTCATTATCATTAACGTCATTATCATTATCGTCACTTTCATTATCATTACCGTCACTTTCATTATCATTACCGTCACTTTCATTATCATTACCGTCACTTTCATTATCATTATCGTCACTTTCATTATCATTACCGTCATTATCATTACCGTCATTATCATTACCGTCATTATCATTACCGTCATTATTATTACCGTCATTATCATTACCGTCATTATCATTACCGTCATTATCATTATCGTCATTATCATTATCGTCACTTTCATTATCATTACCGTCACTTTCATTATCATTACCGTCACTTTCATTATGATTATCGTCACTTTCATTATCATTATCGTCACTTTCATTATCATTACCGTCACTTTCATTATCATCACCGTCACTTTCATTATCATTACCGTCATTTTCATTATCATTATCGTCACTTTCATTATCATTACCGTCATTTTCATTATCATTATCGTCACTTTCATTATCATTACCGTCACTTTCATTATTATCACCGTCATTATCATTATCGTCATTATCATTATCGTCATTATCATTATCGTCATTATCATTATCGTCATTATCATTATCGTCATTATCATTATCGTCATTATCATTATCGTCATTATCATTATCGTCATTATCATTATCGTCATTATCATTATCGTCATTATCATTATCGTCATTATCATTATCGTCATTATCATTATCGTCATTATCATTATCGTCATTATCATTATCGTCATTATCATTATCGTCATTATCATTATCGTCATTATCATTATCGTCATTATCATTATCGTCATTATCATTATCGTCATTATCATTATCGTCATTATCATTATCGTCATTATCATTATCGTCATTATCATTATCGTCATTATCATTATCGTCATTATCATTATCGTCATTATCATTATCGTCATTATCATTATCGTCATTATCATTATCGTCATTATCATTATCGTCATTATCATTATCGTCATTATCATTATCGTCATTATCATTATCGTCATTATCATTATCGTCATTATCATTATCGTCATTATCATTATCGTCATTATCATTATCGTCATTATCATTATCGTCATTATCATTATCGTCATTATCATTATCGTCATTATCATTATCGTCATTATCATTATCGTCATTATCATTATCGTCATTATCATTATCGTCATTATCATTATCGTCATTATCATTATCGTCATTATCATTATCGTCATTATCATTATCGTCATTATCATTATCGTCATTATCATTATCGTCATTATCATTATCGTCATTATCATTATCGTCATTATCATTATCGTCATTATCATTATCGTCATTATCATTATCGTCATTATCATTATCGTCATTATCATTATCGTCATTATCATTATCGTCATTATCATTATCGTCATTATCATTATCGTCATTATCATTATCGTCATTATCATTATCGTCATTATCATTATCGTCATTATCATTATCGTCATTATCATTATCGTCATTATCATTATCGTCATTATCATTATCGTCATTATCATTATCGTCATTATCATTATTGTCATTATCATTATCGTCATTATCATTATCGTCATTATCATTATCGTCATTATCATTATCGTCATTATCATTATCGTCATTATCATTATCGTCAATATCATTATCATTATCGTCATTATCATTATCGTCATCATCATTATCGTCATTATCATTATCGTCATTATAATTATCGTCATTATTATTATCGTCATTATCATTATCGTCATTATCATTATCGTCATTATCTCTATCATTATCGTCATTATCATTATTATCATTTTCGTCATTATCATTATTATCATTTTCGTCATTATCATTATCGTCATTATCATTATCGTCATCATCATTATCGTCATTATCATTATCATTATCGTCATTATCATTATCATTATCGTCATTATCATTATCGTCATTATCATTATCGTCATTATTATTATCGTCATTATCATTATCGTCATTATTATTATCGTCATTATTATTATCATCATTGTTATTATCATTATTATTGTCGTCATTGTTACCTCAAGTTCGTGGAGATATATATGAATATCTAAAGTTTAATGATTTAAGTAATTCCAGTAAATTGACGATCCCGTGACCTGTTTGTAGGTAACCGAATTGTCTTCCAATGAATCAGGTATGTTCACATTAATATTATACAATTGTATTGATTATAGTTTCACGGACCTGACCTCCGCTGTTTGAGTTAAAAGACGGTGCACCTCTGAGACTGACACATTCACACTTGAGATGGATTTCGCTGCAGCTAAATTCTTGGTTGAAGGGAAGGTGTATCGACCACATTATCGGTACAGGAAGATATCTTCTCCACACGTTGTCCGAAGTAAGCGACGTGTGTCACATGGAAGCGATGGAGATGACTTCAGTGCCAAGCGTCATAAGATGTCCTTTGACGCGGACACTGACACTGTCTTCCCCGTTGTAAAAGAGCTCGAGTTATCGCCTGCTGTTGTCACCAGCAGCACTCTGTCCTCCCTTCTTGGACGAAGGGCACCATCGAGCGGGTACAGTCCTTGTTCCAGCGATGATCTATGTGAATTTTCTGCTTTGCTGGACGATGATGTCATAGAAGACGACGTCTTCCTGCCAGATGTCTCAGAGACTTCACCTGACCGCTACGAAGAATCCTTGCAACTGATTCTAGAAACTCTTCGCAACGGGACGGAGAAGTCCATCCAGACAATACTGGATTATCTGCGTACATAACCTAATCTTATTATGATGGTCATTATCCCGGACGACGATGACACAGAAGATGACGTCTTCCTTCCTGAGGATTCGGAGGCTGGAACTTCATCTGAAAGGAACGAGGAATCCTTGCACTTGATTTTGAATACTCTTCGTTGCGTTACGGATTTCATACAAACATTATGATGAAATCCTTTAGAAAAGAATAGGATAATCCCAGTGTTGACGAATAAAGTATTGGTAACAATTAGTCATATTTCTATTAATTTCATTATTTATCAAATCTATTTTACTTTCTAATGCATAGTACGTGACCCAGATATGGCACATTAGTGCACTGAAAGTGTAATTTTAGATTAAGGATAAAGGTAATTATACTACTATTGATAATATTAATATTGAGATAAAGATATGAGCATGATTGTAATAAATTGGTGCTACATTATCATTACTAAAACAGTAGTAATGATATTGATGGGAAAATAAGGATAACGATAAATATATAAAAATGATAAAATAGATAAATGACAATGATGATACAAAAACATTAGTAAATTGGTAATGAACACGATGTTGGTAATAATGATAAGATAACGATAATGGTGAAAATGATAACGATAATAATGGTGAAATGATAATGATAATAATGGTGAAAATGATAACGATAATAATGGTGAAATGATAATGATAATAATGGTGAAATGATAACGATAATAATGGTGAAAAGATAACGATAATAATGGTGAAAATGATAACGATAATAATGGTGAAAATGATAACGATAATAATGGTGAAAATGATAACGATAATAATGATGAAATGATAATAATGATAATGGTGAAAATGATAACGATAATAATGGTGAAATGATAATGATAATAATGGTGAAAATGATAACGATAATAATGGTGAAAATGATAACGATAATAATGGTGAAAATGATAACGATGATAATGGTGAAAATGATAACGATAATAATGATGAAATGATAATAATGATAATGGTGA
>BOPN01005027.1:70000-77500 GCA_017312705.2 Penaeus japonicus | reverse complement strand
CATCAGAAGCAAATGCCGTGATTGAGCACTCAGCAGCAAAATCCTTAATGGAAGGAAGAGTACCGACCAGCTTGTCGCTTCAAGAAGATAAACAGTCGACAGATTGTTCATCATAATCGACGTTTTTCGCACGGGAGCGACGGCGAGGACTTCAACGCCAAATGATGAAGATATCTCGCGAGACAGACACTGGAGTTCCCGCATTATTTGTCCGACTGGGAATTCTACGCTAGGATGAAATCCTTTGGAAAAGAATATCATAATTCATGTGTTAGTGAATAAAGTATTGGTAGCAGCTAGTCATATATCTATTTATTCCATTATTTATTAAATTGCTAAATGTCATTGAATGAAATCTACATTTCACGTTCTAATGTTTAGTAAGTGCCACAGATTAGGCACAGGCAAGAATAATAACCATAAAGATGATATTGTTACTAATGATGATATTGATAGTTACATAAAGATATGATGAGTATTATAGTAAGAAATTACTATTAACATATTATATTACTAAAAATGGAAATGATAATAACGATGAATATAACATTATAATGATAATACAAAATACATTAAAATAATAATATATATAAAAAATAAAACAAATAAGGATAAAGGTAATGATGACGTTGATAATGATGATAACGGTAATGATAATAATTATGATATAAAAAATGATGATGGTGATAATGAAAACCCAAATGGATATAATGATTAACTGAATACCACAATGCCGTTCAATATTATCACTAAGTAGCATGCTGTGATTTTTTATTTTGTCATTATCAACGTTCATAACTTCTAGAATGTTAATTCTCTTATGCAGAGAAAATAACATATAACGCAGGTTTTTGTATATATCTTGTTCCATGAACGTGATGGTTTTCGATACTGAAATGTTAAAAACGCATTAAGTGAAATCAGTATGAAAAAAAGCCTAACGGATTCACCAACACCGATTTCGAGTACGTGAAAATGTTGACCTCACTGCGTGTCCCAAGTATAAATGCTGAGAAGCTCCTTGTACCTCACATTCGGTTGCCAAAATGGATCCTGCTTCGTTTAAACTCAGGAATAGATCACATTACAGCGATGCTCTTTGAGCACTTTCTGCTCTCACGGACGACGATGACACAGAAGATGACGTCTTCCTTCCTGAGGATTCGGAGGCGCAGAATTCATCTGAAAGGAACGAGGAATCCTTGCACTTGATTTTGAATACTCTTCGTTACGGAACGGAATATTTCATACAAACATAATGATGAAATCCTTTAGAAAAGAATAGGATAATCCCAGTGTTGACGAATAAAATATTAGTAACAATTAGTCATATTTCTATTCATTTCATTATATATCAAATCTATTTTACGTTCTAATGCATAATACGTGACCCAGATATGGCACATTAGTGCATTGAAAATGTATTTCTAGAATAAGGATAAAGGTAATTATACTACTATTGATGATATTAATATTTAGATAAAGATATGGTTGTTTGTAATAAATTTACATTATCATTACTAAAACAGTAGTAATGATATTGATGGGAAAATAAGGATAACGATAAATATATAATAATGATAAAATAGATAAATGACAACGATGATACAAAAACATTGGTAAATTGGTAATGAACGCGATAATGGTGAAAATGATAACGATAATAATGGTGAAATGATAACGATAATAATGGTGAAATGATAATGATAATAATGGTGAAATGATAATGATAATAATGGTGAAATGATAATGATAATAATGGTGAAATGATAATGATAATAATGGTGAAATGATAATGATAATAATGGTGAAATGATAATGATGGTAATGGCAAAAATGATAATGATAATAATGGTAAAAATGGTAATGATAATGATGGAGAAAATGATAATGATAATAATGGTGAAAATGATAATGATAGTAATGGTGAACATGGTATATACATATATATGAATTTATATGTGTATAATATGATGATAATGATAATGAATATATATGCATATATATCATACATATATATGCATATATGTTTGTGTATACGTATGATATAGTATGATAATGAAAATAAAACGTTCCATGCAAATTTTGTCAGATGCAAATGCACCAATAAAATTCTTAATGGAAGGAAGAGAGTATATTTCAGGTGTGAGTCTTTTAATTCTATCTATGGGGGAACAGCACACCTGCATACTATTGCAATTCAGTTCAGCACCATTAATGATGATTATAAATAATAATAATAATAAGAGGCTATGATAGCGATAACAATACGAGAACCGATGGATTTGCCATTACCTTTTTGCAATACGTGAAACTTTGTCGACCCCACTGAATTGATTAAATCGGTTTACGATATGGAGATGTTAATAAATGCATAAAGGGAAGTCAGTATGAAAAAAAACTAAGATATTTCCCAACACCTATTTCCAGTACGTGAAAGTGTTGACCTCACTGCGTGTCCCAAGTATAAATGCTGAGAAGCTCCTTGTACCTCACATTCAGTTGCCAAAATGGATCCTGCTTCGTTTAAACTGCAGATCGAAGGTGCTGTTCACCGACCAATTCCACATGCAGGAGCGCTCACTCTTCCTTTCCCTCCGGTGGTTTCCTGTGCCGTAAACGCCGATTACTGGCTGAGAGCGACGCTGAGGATGGAAGTGCGAAACGTTTGAAAGTGTCTGAAAGTGGATACCTTCAGAGTATCAGGAAGATATCGAAGGCCTCTCAGACTTCCTCTGTAGCCATTCCCAGACTTCCAACCGCCAGTCGTTCCTTCCCGGTGCCATGGGGTGTCCGTCGGTCATCCTCCGAGTCTTCAACTCAGACCGTCACCAATCCAAGAACAAGTTCTGTGGACGATTTATGTGATGTTCCTGACCTCGCCGACGATGAGGTGTTGAAGGAAGAGGTGTTTGCGTCTGACAATGAGTGTATGCAAGAGATAATGGAAACTCTGCACTATTTATCCGACAATGAAAATAAGGCAGAAGGAAGTGTCTCCCACTTGGAAGGTGCATACGTGTATTCCGTCGCCGATGGCAGGCGAGACGTGGCCACGAACACCTTGAATGTTTCTACGAGATCGCCTCATTTGCCTCCGCCTCGACGACGCTCCTGGAGGAAAGCAAGTCGAAATTGGAGGTCGAGAAAGACTACTTGTAATGCTTCGTCACAGACTGATTTTCTATGACAGATTTTTGTATTCTGATGAGTAAAATGAGGCGTTCATCTCCTTTTTCATTGATTTTGACCATGTGTTATAAATGATGTTATAAGCAGATTCCTCGGACTTCATATTAATTGTATAGAAATGCCAACATCAGATCAGATCACTGATAAGACAAATGTTATATGGAAAGCGAATATAACGTTGAAAGACAGAGAAAGAAAGAGAGAGAAAAAAAACTAATAGACAGAATAACAGAAACATGCAAACAAAAGCAACTTAAAAATCTCCGAGAGCATAATTAGGCAAAATGTAGGAAACTGTGACGCGATTAAAATGAAAAGGCCGACGGATATATGCGATAACGGATAAGATAAAATCATAACTAAACAGGATTACAAAAAGATAAATAAGTAATTAATTCATATAGATCTATTTTTCCTTGGATTTTGGTTTTACATTTGTATTATTCATTTAGAATTTCAGTCTCTGATTTCTTTTTTTTCTACTTAACCTTTTTTGTATTTTTTTATTCATTTTATGTTATAATCAATTAAATCGTTTTGATTTCTTCAAAGTTCATATCCTTATAATGTCTTTATCTTTCTACCTCTCTCCACAAAAGATACTAGAATATTCCATAAGGATTGCCAGCAATTAAAAAGTTTATTTCGAGAATACATTTGCTCCTCCAAGTGTGGGAACTCGAGAAGACCTTAAGAAAATTAAAGTTTTTCTTAAAGAGACCTTTGAATTCAGGAACAACGTTCATGGCGATTGCCCTTTGAATTTTGCATTTTGGATTTTTTTTTTCTTGCGGTGGTTCTTGGTGGGGTTACGGGTTTCACTTAATTGTCTGTCTGTTTTATACGTTAGTTAGTTTGTATTGCTTTCTTTCTCTATTTCTGTCTTCTTCTGATTCTCTCCTTCTGTTTCTCTCTTCCTTTTTTTCTCACACTTTCTGTTTATTTATTTATTTCTCACTCTTTCTATTTCTCTCTTTCTTTCTCACTCTTTCTGTTTCCCTCTTTCTTTCTTTCTCTCTTTCTATTTCCCTCTTTCTTTCTCTCCCACTCTTTCTGTTTCCCTCTTTCATTCTTTCCCACTCTTTCTGTTTCTCTCTTTCTTTCTTTCACACTCTTTCTGTTACTTTCTTTCTTTCACACTCTTTCTTTCTTTCTCACTCTTTCTGTTTCTCTCCCTAACGCTCTTTCTTCTCTCATTTCCTCTCGCACATATAACATCTATTCTATCATCATACTTTCTTCCTCGTATCCCCTCCTCCCCCATCCCCTCTCCCGTCCACCGTCGCATCTGCAATCTGCCACAATCTCTCCCGCCCACATCTCGCTGACGGTCGGAAAGGTCACGGAGGGAGCAGCAAATATCGGAAGTGTTACACCCACACAGACACACTCACTCAAACACAAATACACATACACACAAAAAGGACACACACGCACACACACAAAATGGACGCACACAAACACATACACACGATATACACATCATCTTCTCTACCATCTCTCTCTGCCATTAGATTATCTGTATGTCTGTCTTGTAATAACATTATCCTTCCCATTGTGTCGTGCAGTGTGTGTATCTACATTAATGTTATTAACACAATTTCAATAAGATTTCGAAATTCCAAGACAAATAGAAAACAATTTGCTTCTGGAGACTGAGCCTGTATCTAATACAACAGATGATATATATACTTGTGGGTGTGTGTGTGTGTATGTGTGTGTGTATGTATATATATATATATATATATATATATATATATATATATATATATATATATATATGAGTGTGTTTGTGTGTGTGTGTGTTTGTGTGTATGTATATACATATCTATCTATCTATTTATATATATATATATATATATATATATATATATATATATATATATACATATACATATATATATGCATACATATATATATATACGCATACATATATATACACGCATACATATATATACATATACATTATATATATATATATATATATATATATATTTATATATATATATATATATATATATATATATATATATATATATATATGTATATATATATACATACATATATATATATATATATATATATATATATATGTATATATATATATATATATATATATATATATGTATATATATATATAAATATATATGTATATATATATATATATATATATATATATATATATATTTATATATATATATATATATATATATATATATATATTTGTGTGTGTGTGTGTGTGTGTGTGTGTATATGTATATATGTGTGTGTGTGCATTCATATATATGTGTATATATATATATGTATATATATATACATACATTATATATATACATATATACATATATATACATATATACACACATGTACATACACACACACACACACACACACACACACACACACACACACACACACACATATATATATATATATATATATATATATATATATATATATAAGCAAATTTTTGGTTTCCTTTCCCTCTCTCTCTCCCTCAGTCTTCAAAATCATCCTTTCATATCTCCCTTTATTTCTCCCTTGCATTTCCTCCTCGTCCTCCGTATCGTAATAAACAATTTGTACAATAACTCACGGGTGTCTAATTATTCATAAGTGAGTGGTTTATCGCTTCAGTGGTTCCGTCACATTTCATAGTATTTCATAATATATCAAAATGTTTCATTCGCAATCGCTGCGTGGTTGTGTAACGTAATATGTTTGGTTGGTTCGCGTTTTGTGAATGGATCAGCTGTTTCGTCCTTCTATTATGAGCGAATTAGTTTTCTGATATTGCCTACTCTTTATATACTGATAATGTGTTAGGAAAGGAATGATAATGATAATGATAGGAATGACAGTAACAAATAATAGAATAGTTATAATAACAATGGCATTAATGCTGATGGTTGTATTACCCATGAGAGTAATAACAATGATGATAGCAATTTTAAAATTGATTATAACAATGACAGTAATAATAAACAATTATAATGATAATACTATGAATGATAATATTCCTATCAATACTAACGAAAGTAATACTATGGTGATAATAAAAATGGCAGTGCTGATGTTAATGATAACAATAATAACAATGATGATAAAAATAACGATAAAGATCATGGTAATGATAATGATAATGATGTATATATACATACACATATATGTATATATATTTTTTTCTCCCTATTTCTCATCCTTAATTTTGTTATAACAAGAAATTAATTGTTACTTTCTTTCATTGCAGTTGGAATAATGATAACTACAATACTAATCATTAATCAAAATATCATATTGGAGGCATTGGTAATACTGTTCTTTGTAAATTCTTTGTAAATTTATTTGCTAGCACTGGGTTTACCATTATAAACAACACGGAAATTACATGCATAGACATTCCAGTATTGTTTGTCTCGATCTTTGTGTCCCGCGACGAAGAGTTTCCAAAATCAATTGCAAGGAATCTTCACACTGTCTAGGTACACTCTCGGTCTCAGAGCCATCTGGCAAGAAAACGTCATCTTCTAAGTCATCGTCGTCCATGACAGCAGAAAATTCACAAGAATCATTGCTGGAACCTGGCTGATTTCCGCTTGGTGGTGCCACTCGTCCAAGAACGCAGGACACAGTGCTACTGGTGACAACAGCACGCGAGAAATCTAGTTCTTTTACAACGGGAAACACAAGTGTAGAGTCAGTATCATTCTCTAATGAAGATATATGACGTTTAGTGGTAAAGTTATCCCCGTCACTTCCATGTGAGAAACGTCGCTTGTAACGAACAGTCTGTGGAGTAATCTTCCTGTACCGATAAGCTGGACGGTACACTTTTCCTTCGACCGAGAGCTTTGTTGCGAGCTCCATCACAATGTTTGAGTGCGTCAATCAAGGTGGTGCACCGTCTTTTAACTAACTAACAGCCAGTGTCAGGTCAGATTCTAATCAGCATAAGTGTATTTATACCTTTTTGTGTGGACACACCTGATTCATATTACGGTTACCTACAAACAGGTCACCGGACACTCAACTTGTACGGAGTACTTCAGTACTGTATACCCTAGTCAATTAATACTATTCTATTATATATGCGTATGAAATCCTTTAGAATATATTACATGATCATGAAAAATACAATATCCGGATGTAATCTCTTGGTAATATCAATGTAGCTGAAGCGAATTATTTATTCATACAAAGGTTTAGGTATTATCATGAAAGATTTATTTCAATTAACAAACATGCAAATATGTATACATATGTATGTGTGTGTATATATGTATATATATACATATATATACATACATA